>JAJJMC010026829.1:1613446-1686425 GCA_023531435.1 Papaver californicum
TGTTGCATGAGCATGGGTTACCTCCCAAGAAGTGCTAAGTTTAAAGTCTTCAGCCAGACTTTGGAAAGAACTAGTCACCTCATAGAATCATATAGCAATAGACGGAACAACTGTGTGATCTGAATAAAATAATATTATTCCAAATAAAAGGAAACTGCAACAGGCCAAGAAAATGAACAAACTGAGCACACCCTTATCTAGTTTTCTGTTTAAGACAACTACATCTAGTTGTGGTTCAGGTTCATGCTCTATAAAAGGGTCTAGATAAAATGTTTTCATGGGCTGGATTTCCTCATTGGTATGATCCAGAGAATCATGTTGTAGAGTCTGAAGTAACTCAACTAATAAATTTGAAGCACATAATAATAACCTGAATAATTATGGATCCTCAAAGTTAATCAGATTGGACTCAGGATGACACTAATCATTCTAGGTAGATGGAAACTTAGATCTTTTTATATAGGAATTGGTGTGCCCAGTTAAATGGTCTATTCATAAAAGGACAGAGTTCAGGTGTTATAAATAACATGATAGTTGTCACCATATCTCGGAGTCTATCTTGACCATATCACCTTCTGTTTTTATTTTTGCAATTTTTATGTGTTTCTCTAAGTGATTTGGTGGGTCACTAGTATCGTCTTGTGGTCACCGCTAGAATGAAGTAGAGTGTATATACCAGCGGAGTTGATACTAGAATTAGGATTCACACCTGTGGGTGCATATCTCAATCCATTAGGTTTCATCTTGGCATGATGTGCATATAGATATTCTGGGAAACACCGTTCACCTTAGTCAACATGTGCACATTTCTATCTCCATATCCACCCTTTTAATCTATTCATGTGATTGTGGTTTGTTAGATTCCGAGTATCGTTGTCCCCTGTATGATTATCTGAGTATAGCTTTGTTTTCTTATATATGAATTATAGTATGCTTGAGTGCAAACTCGTGTACATCAGCTGGACTCATATAGGGTAATGATTCTCATAGCCGAAGAATTTAGTATGCCAACTAAATAACTTTTTTAGTGTTTACCCTCAATCGTTCATAGGTAGCTAGGTTTTGGAGTAGAAGGTTTTGTGGGTATACCTCTTGTAAATCCTCACGAGACAAAACTCGTCCACTAGGGACACCTATGGGTTTAAAGGCTTGCTGCACACGCTAAGTGCAATCGTGATGCCTGCGAAAGTGAATTAGGATTGTTATTTTATTTTTAGATTACATTTGCTCGAGGACTAGCAAATAATAAGTTTGGGGGTATTTGATAGACACATTTTTGTGTCTGATTTGTCCTCAATTATCTATATTGTTAATGCTCATTTGGTACTTATTGTGTCATTTTATATGTTTGTATGTGTTTTTGAGAAATAAACATTTATGAAAAAATTGGCTCTAAAAGTGATAAAGCCACCCATAAATTACTAAAGGCGCCAAGCTAGTTGATAAAGGCACCTCCACTCTTGGTTAAGGGCACACTTTCTCTATTGATTTGAAAATGGAAAATGGCGGGAAACAAAAGATACGCGTGAGAAGTTATTTGAGGTGTTTCAAGACCGAGATATTTGGGATTTAAAAGAGTATTCGATATCACAACATGAAGACACAGTTAAAACACGTCAAATTGAGAGTTTAACTCCGTGAAAAATGGTTCAGATTCATTGCTACTGCCGGAAATAGGTTTATTCTCGGATTTTAGATAAACTAGAGTTTCGATCTGATTAGTAGAGAATATTGGGTCCTTATCGACTTAGGAGGATTGGTTACTTTACTAAACCTATAAATAGCAAAGATAAGGAAGAAAAAACAATTGGGGAGGCTCAGGAACAATTTCTCTCTGCTTCTGCGAGGAAGAAGACGAAGAACAAGGAACCATCGTTCTTCTGTGACGGTTCCTTAACCAGACAACAACATTTATCTTCATTAACAACGTTTGTCTTCATCTATAACACTAAACAGTTGCAACAGTTAATCTGTAACGCGTGTACAACGTTGCAGATTCCCTGTTTTATTATTTTTAGCTTTTTTTGTTCTTCTCAAGCCCTTTTGAGCTATGTACCAATCTTTTGAGGGTGTTTTGAGCATGATGAGATAAACCCAACCACTGGGGCAATGGAGGAAGCCATATTTCATGAATGAATGGTAAATATTTTTGATTCTTTTATGACTTTTGCATTGATTTTTAATTGATTTATGATTTTTCTTAATTAGTTGTGATTTTGTTTGATGGTGTATGCTGGGACTTAAGAGCTATTGATGCGCCATGCTTATGATTTACAGTTAATTTTTGATAAATCTACTTTTGGCAAAGAAACGGAGTCAATAAAAGAGCTATAATTGTTAAAGAATCATTGTAGAAATCAATCATAAGTGATTTGGGTAGAATCCTGAGTTCCAGTTCTTCCCAATATTGTTAAAATCTTTTACTTATGTTCCAATTTAATTCAGAATTAGGTTTAAAACAAATCTTCACAAGTCTCAGTGAACGAACACATTTTTACCACTATTCTAAAACGAACAGAATGTCGAATGAAATACCACAAACACCAAGAATACCACCACACCATTTACGGTTACTTGGTAAAATCAACAACAATTAATGTCGCGTGCTCAATGTAATGAATAACTGCGCCATATCAGAATTGACGGTCCATTTCATCCTTAAATAACCCGATTCAATTGGGGGCTGCCTGGATTAGAAGGGGTCTATTAAATTTATTTCTATCAAGGATATACTCCCTATGTCCCCTATATATAGGAGGAATTTATCAATTATATTAGAATAAGAAAAAATATGGATTTCATAAATATCCATCATTTTTCCTATCTTACCCCTTATTTTATTCCCAATATTGGAAACATTAAGTTAATTGTGATGATTCCCAAGTATCATAAAAAAGGGCATATATGGAAAAAAACAACATTGGAATTGGAACTCCGCCTATCTAATGGGACTACAAAATTTCTAAACTGCGCCTTTATAATAGGGACGGATGGAGTATGTATAAGGGGTGACTAAATTAAATACTATTTTACCCTTCCCCTATTATTAATCCTAAAACCCTTATTCATCAGCGGCCTTTACAATTTTATTAAAAACCCAAACCAAAAACAAAAAACCTAAAATCCAATTTCCATTCAACCAACTCCCTTCTCATATTCTTCAAAAAAAAATAAAAATCGTCGTCGATATCGCCGATTAACTTCTTTTATAAATATGGTTCGATTTAAACAAGCTCAAAGAATGGTAGATAATCCTGGAATCACAGATAAACTTAAAGGAAGAAGTTATCCGAGAAAGAAGAAGAAATTAATTGTTGAAGAATCGGAAGATAAATAAGAAGAAAGATAAGCACAAATGACACCAGTTAGAAAGTAAGTGAACTGAAAACCCATTATTATACTTTATTTTAGTGCTTTGATTATAATTCTAGGTTAGAAACCGAAAAATTACGGTTTCAGGAGAAAGAGTCGACATGTTCCCAAATACTAGAACACGACGACTTTTCATATGCATGTGTAAAGTATGAAAAGTCGTCATTTTTTATCATTTGGAGCATGACGACTCCTGGTTATATTTTTTAAATATATTGAACAAGTTTTGAGTCGTCATGGTCGTTGAGTGTAAACCATGACGACTCTAAATATGCATGTAGATTGAGCCATCATGTTTTAAATCATAAATCATGACGACTCTAAATAGTACCATAATCTCTCTTTTTTAAACCCTAACGAATCTAAAAGGGAAAAACATTTTATCCAATTTTTGCCAAGATTCGTCATGGTTTAGAAAAGAGTCGGCATGTAACATTTTAGAGTCTTCATGTTCGACACTTTAGAATTTGACGACTCTTATACTGTGAATATGAATATGTTGACCAATTTTGGGTCGTTATGTTACAAATCATATACCATGATGACTCTAAAATAGTACCATATCGACTCTTATCTAAACCATGACGACTCTAGAGGGGGAAAACACCCATTTTGTCCTATTTTAGCCAAGAGTCGTCATGGTTTAGAATAAATTTGGCATGTAACAATTTTGAGTTGTCATGTTCGACACTTTAGAACTTGACAACTTTTATACTGTGAGTATGAATATATTTTTCGATTTTTTATTTTTGGGTTTGTTCAATTATATAGGCCGAAAGAGATCAAGAAAGGAAAACAACACGTGTCCACTCCTCCTTCAAAACCTCCCCCCATGAAAAATTCTTGGAGGCTGGTGCATATCATGGAAAAACTGCGAAAGAGGTATTGTTTGCTATCAGTGAACGTGCACAACAAGATATTGAACTATAGGATTTCCCTTCTTCTTCCTCCTCTTTCGATATTCCATCTGCGTCAGAACCTGCAGATGATGGTGGTGATCACGGTGGAGATAGCGATGGAGTAGGTGGTAGAGAAAGTGATAAAGATGATGACGGTGATAACTGCATATTTTACATATTTATAGTATCAATTTCATGCACTTATTTGCTAGATTTCTTTTGAATTATTATATATTACGTCTGTTTTTGTTTATTTATTTTTTAATAGATGGAATCGTCCAAAATAAGTGAAATGACACTTAATAGTGCAAATAAAGAAGTGCTACAAGTAAAGAAAGACCAAAGACCAGGTATAAATCGCCCAAAATCAGAATTCCTTGTCATCATCACGTAGAGAACGAAGAAATGAAGCGAACAACGAAAGAATGAAGTCATTCCGACTTCGTATGAGAAAGTTATAAGCAAAACAAGAACTAAGGGCAAATTGGTCATTTCAAGGAAACTGTTGTTGGCAACCCATTGTACGTTAAGGGGAAGACATGTTTCAAGGGAATTACTAAAGACAACGTGATTTCTGATACGGGCTGCCATTTTTTCTTCTTTGATTTGGGCAGCCACATGTTATAAATATACCCAGACTTCTATATGATACACCCCATTTATATCAGCACCTTCCTAGTTACTAAGGGACGCCACCATCTCCTTCCTCCCTTCGGCAGCATCCTCTCTATCACGAACAGCTCTCCCAGGGCTTCCCTACCAGGATTCAAGAACTCATCCAGATTTCATGAACATGCTAAAGAAGAGTTTATAGGGCATGGGTTACTCGAGCAATCATTAGAAATGTAATTATTGGTTGCCGCCAATGTAATCAGATTTTCATGATCGTGATCAAATAGTAATGGGTTTTTCTGATTTGAGGAAAATATAAATTCGCGAAGAACCACAGGTTTTCAGTGTGGTTAGAATACATGTGTGTTATTGTTGAAGCTGAGAAGAACTCGAGTTAAGAGTTGACGGCAGTAAAAAGCTCGAGTCAGTCGAGTGATGGTGGTGATGTTGTTGATCGTGATTGATGGTGAGACGATGTGGTTATGTTGATGACGAGATGTTGAAGCTTCGTCCATTTTATGGTTTGCAACGATGGTTGGAAGCTGGCTGGCAGAGATGATAATCATTGAATGAAAGAGACAATTGTTGGGAAATAAAAGGAGGGCGACACGTGTAAGACGATTAACAAAGGAGACAGTGAAACTAAGAAGAATGAGAAGCACACAATCAAAGCCGTATCAAAGGATCGAAAAAGGACAGAAGTGAAAGACTGAGTAAATCTCTGCATGATCGACACATAAGATCGGGAAAGTAATATCACACTGATCGAAACAGATAGCATTAAATGCTTATTGAACGGGAAAGTAGGAGTAATGATGAATGAGGAACGGGAAAGTAGGAGTAATGATGAACGTGGAGCGGGAAAGTAAGAGAATAATTACTTTTGTCACACGCTTGACACATATGATCGGGACAAAGCTGATTCTCAAGGAACGAAGAGTACGTGTTAATCATGCAAGGTAACGGACCAAAAAACAAAAGGGATGACCTGTCAATCGTACAATCATCCCGATCCAGAGATAATAAGAAGAACAAAAGAAGGTATCGGGACAAGAGGGACCCATTAGATAATCTATAAATAGAAGAGAGTATTCAACAGAGAGGGGGTCGGAAAATTGAAGTGAAGAAAAGACGAAGGAAGAATAATCAGAGAAAAAAGAAAAAGATCATTAGGTATGTATACATTGTGTAAGATAGAATTTATAAATTCCACTATCATGATTCATTTTCTTGATTCAAAAGATTATGGATTTGTGACTGTAATTTGATCAGATTTATGATCTTTAAATGAATGGATTATTAAAAAATTTCTCATTAATTGATTTAAAAGAGGATTCTATGTATCAAATTGTAAGTAAAAATCTTTCTGTTTACTGTTTTTTCATCAAATCATTGGTTGTTGGTGTCAATGAAAATTTTTGCATAAACAATTTGGCGCTAGAAACAGGAAACTGGGTTAAAGGATTTATCCTACATGTCCATGAAAAATGGATTTATCTGTTATATATGTATTTCAAAGGTAAAGAAATTTAGTATAAAGAATTTGGTAGTTTTATGCAACATTCTGGCTTAATTTAACTTATCCCAGCAAGTGATTTTTTCTGCATAATAACCTTTATGTGATATGAAAAATGGAAATTGTATCTCATTGAAAAGAAAAACTTTTAAGTTTGAATGAATCTGTTAAAATGTTTGATTTCCTATTTTATGCGTTTTAAAAGATTCATGGTAAATAATACAAATTATTTTACTAAAAGTATAGACATATTTTTAGAAGATCAGAAAACTAGTTTTTGTCACTTTCTTTATTAAATAATCTGTTGAGAGATTATTTGGCTAACTTTTAAAAGATCATTAGAATCAAGGGAAGAAAGCAAATAATCAAGAAACAAAGAATCCAGAAGAAATATGTCTCAAGAAGCAGGCTCTGGATACCAAGACAGTAACGACAGACAAAGTTACAGACAAAGGGAAGTTGAGAGTGAGCCAGAACAACAACAGAGTGATGTAGGAAATCATTCACCTGTCCATAAATTAACACCAAATACCATATCTCAAAATCAGCTGTCACATCATGAGAATTCAAGAAATGATGTAAATTATCTTCAAAATCTGATGAAAGAAATGAATGAAATAAGAAGAGAACAAAGGGCCAGTCATAATAAAATTAAATTATTAACCAGAGAAAATCAAGCCTTGAAAAATGCAACTCAACGTGAGCAAAGACAGGCTGTAACAGGGTCACGAAGTCAAGAAACAATTTCTGGAAGGCGTGCACCCAGAATTGAAAGGGAAAATCAAGATCAGAGAATGGTATTAGTAGGATCATCATCACGGGCTAAGAGCCAACGGGAAAATCAAGAAATTCAACGTGCACAATGGCAAAAATGTATGGAAGCAATGGAGCAAATGAAATAAGAGATAAAAGGATTAAAAAATAAATAAGGGGGAAGAATAGAAGAGGTATTGAAAGAAGCCAAGCGCACACCGCTAGCTCAGCGGTTGACATGTGTTTCATTGCCAAGAGAATACAGTATCCCTGTATTTGAATGTTATGATGGTACGAAGGACCCGACCTCACATTTAAAGTATTATAATCGAGTGATGTCACGATGGGACGGACACGAAGCAATAATGTGCCGATGCTTCCCTTCAAGTTTGACAGGTTCAGCATTTTTATGGTATGATAGATTTCCAGAGAGTTCCATTGAATGTTATTGACAATTAGTGAGGAAATTTCTCGAATCTTACATGTACAACAAGCCCGTTGATTCGGGAGTAGACAGATTATATTCCCTCACATCGTGGCCAGAAGAAACGATCTGGTCTTATACAGCCCGATGGCATACAGTTTATCAAGCAATTGGAGATGTCGACTCAAGTACAGCGAATAATCATTACAAGTGGGGAATCGCTGACCGGAGATGTCAGCTTTTTATTGAAATTCATCGTAACAATCCCAAGACCGAGGGACAGCTCAGGGAGATAATAGAAACATGTGCAAGACTGCAAGATGTGCATGAACAAGGTCCAAGAAGTAATTCACGAAATCAAAGAAACATGAAAAGGACAAATTCAATCGAAGTATCACCAGAACAAAAAAAGAAGTTCCCTCATAAATATGAACCAAGGGAATCAAAGCTCCCACGGCAAGGGGATAATAAAAAATTTGTGCAGCGATTTCAAGAAAAAGTGTTCACAAAACTTAATATCTCATATTCTGAATTATTCGAAATCATAAAAAATAAACCAGATTTTCAATGGCCACCATCAAAAGGCAATCAGCCTGAGTTCACGCAACGTTCGAAAGATTATTGTGAGTACCACTGTTATAAAGGGCACACAACAGATAATTGCAGGAATTTTATTATGCTGGTACAAAGAATGATATATGCAGGAGAGTTGAAAGAATATATTCAAAGGCCCGAACCAATAGCAAGATCCGACAAAGGCAAAGCAGTGCATATTCCATATAACGAACACACCATTAATATGATATCATTTTCAGAAAAAAGAGATACAGATATGAACGCTGCAACTAATAAAAAGTTGTGCAAAAGGATTCGAGATCATGAAATTTTAAAAGTATCGGGAAGGATAACGGAAGCTTGGGAAGACTGGATGGCATCCCCTTTAACTTTCTCAGCACGGGAAGTAAATCAAGAAATTGAGATGCTCAATGATCCTTTGGTCCTTACATTGCTAATGTCAGGATGGAACGTCAGAAAAATTCTTTTGGATGGGGGCAGTTCCTTAAACGTATTGTTTCATGACACATTTTGCAAAATGGGACTCACAAAAGATCAATTAATCCCGTCCCGATATGTTATTTATGGGTTCAATGGAATGGCTTCAAGACCTGAAGGAGATATTGATTTGCAAGTATCTGTTGGACCAATTAACATTTCAACAAGATTCAGTGTAGTAGATGCTCCATCTCCGTACAATGCAATAATCGGGAGACGTTGGGTACACCAGCTGAAAGGTGTAATTTCCACTTATCATCAATATTTGCGGTTTCCAACACCGTAAGGAGAAATGGAGATCAGGGGAGATCAAGATGATGTGAAGTTTTGTATAATGGCGGAGGTAAGAATGCATGAAGAGCGGGAACAACAACAGCGTGAAAGGAAGAAAAACCGTAAGATCGAAGCAAAGGAAGAGGAGATAAATCAATACTTGAAAAGAAACATCGAACAAAAAGCAACAAATGAGTTAGGAGAAAGTAGTAAGAGTCAAGAAAATTCAACAAGTCAGCAGTTCGAAGGACCCTCATAGCAATTAAAGGGAACTCCAACTTCGATCGGGAATCCAAAACCAATTTTCACTTCTGTAGAAGAAACTAAAATCATAAATATTGGAACTTCAGAATGGCCTAAACAAGTGCGAATTGGAACATTGATGAAAGAAGACATGGAGCAAAGTTTAATCAAGTTACTTCGTGATTTTGTAGATATATTTGCATAGAAGATGGAGGATATGCCCGGGATAGATCCAAGTATTGTACAACATGAATTACAAATACGTTCCGATGCTATACCATTTCGACAACTGATACGAAAGGTTGCACCGGAGTATCACGATCCAGTCGAAAAAGAATTAGCAAAGCTTCTAAGTGCGGGATTCATTCATGAAGTGCGATATCCAACGTGGATTTCTAATATGGTGATCGTTCCAAAAAAGAACGGTGGAGTAAGAATCTGTATAGACTTCACCAAATTAAATAAAGCATGTCCAAAAGATAGTTAACCACTTCCCAACATTGATCAGTTGGTAGATGCTGTAGAAGGCCATGAGGCATTATCTTTTATGGATGGCCAGTCGGGATACAACCAGATTGCACTTGCTGAAGCAGATCAAGAACACACAGCGTTCTTCACTCCCCGGGGGTTGTATTGCTATACCAGGATGCCGTTTGGATTACGAAACGCAGGAGCAACATATCAACGATTGGTTGATGCAATATTCAAACCTTGGATCGGACAAATACTAGAAGTTTATGTGGATGATATGTTGGTAAAAAGCAAATTATCTATCGACCATCTACAAGACCTCGCTGAAATTTTTGGTGCATTACGAAAATACAAGATGAAATTTAATCCGGAGAAGTGTACTTTTGGTGTTACTTCGGGACGTTTTTTGGGTTACTTGGTTACAAAAAATGGAATTGAAGTTGATCCAGCAAAGATTCAAGCAATAACAGATATGCCATCACCCAACAGTATTAAAAGTGTACAGAAATTAAATGGATGTTTGGCTGCTTTAAGCAGATTTATTGCCAGATCATCAGAACGTTACAAACCCTTCTTTGATATACTCAAGAAGAAAAATAAATTTGAGTGGAACGATCGATGTGAACAAGCTTTCCAAAACATAAAAAAAATATCTAGCTACATTGCCAGCATTACAGAAACCGGAACCTGAAGAGATATTAACTTTGTATACAGCGGCAACGGAAGATGCAATCAGCGCAGTAATGGTACGTACTAATGAGAAAATAGAAAAACCGATATATTATATCAGCAAAACCCTTAATTCGGCAGAAAGAAATTACACTAAAATCGAACAACTCATCTTATCGTTGGTCTTCGCCACTCAAAAGTTACGTACTTATTTTCTCACACATTATGTTCGTGTCCCGAGCAAGGCACCATTACAATCAGTATTAAGGAATACAGGAAAAGTATGAAGGATCGACAAATGGAACGCCCAGCTAGAACAATTCAACATCATTTATGAGTTGCAAACCGCACAAAAATCTCAAGTTTTAGCTGACTTCCTTGCGGATTTCCCGATTGAAGAAGAATATGAAATTCAAGGTCCGATAGCTAGAAAAAAAAGAAGTTAACTTATTTAAAAACTTTTTCACTAAATTTTTTATCACATTATGAATTTATTTTTTATCTATGATTAAAGGATTACCAGGATGCGAGGAAGAGGACCCACAAGATATTCTGAACTCAACAAACTCTCAAAGGTGGGAAGTCTTTGTTGATGGGTCCCGAAACAAAGAAGGAGCATGAATTGGCATCGTGATTCCTGCATCGATGGGAGGGCGAATGACACATTCATTTCGTCTTGAGTTTGAAGAACATACAAACAACATAGTAGAATATGAAGCTGTGGTTCATGCTCTAAAACTCATTATCGAACTAGGAATCAGCAATGTTCAACTCACAAGTGATTCACAGTTGGTAATTCGACAGGTCGAATTAAAATATCAAACACTTGATGAAGATTTAGCACAATATAAAAATCTTGTTCAAACTTTAGCAAATCAAATCCCAAACATTATTTTTCGGCATCTATCCCGAGACAAAAACCGACATGCTGGCACTGGCATTCATTTCCTCCATGGTAAACGATCCTAATATCAGGGCAATAAAAGTCGGAAGAATATATGAACCATCTATTCAGATAAAAGCACTTCATAACATAGAAGGAAATGTGACAGAAGAAATTAATGATCCCGCAATACAAAATGCCCCATCTATGCCTCAACAAGTAGATGATCAACCAAGTGAACCAGATTGGAGGATTCCGATTCATCAATATCTGCAAGATAACATATTGCCTTCCAATTCTAAAGAAGCAAGAAAAATTCAACTCAAATCAGATAATTACCAGCTTCGGGATGGAATTTTGTATCGTAAATCATACCTCGGGCCATTATCTCGATGCCTATCACAAAAGGAATGAATACGGATACTCAAAGAAATACATTATGGAGATGCGGGAAACCACAGTGGAAGGCGTTCACTCGCATTAAAAGCTAAAACCCAAGGCTATTATTGGATATCCATGCTTAAGGACTCAGAAAACATGGTACGAAGGTGTGAAGAATGCCAACGATTCGCAAAGAAAATCAAAGCACCTGCCACAGAGCTTAATTCTGTACTCAGTCCATGGCCATTCGCGAAATGGGGGGTAGATATTGTTGGTCTGTTAGTTGAAGGGACCAAAAAGAGAAAATATTTAATAGTGGCTACCGATTATTTCACCAAGTGGGTAGAAGCTAAAGCATTAGCTCGGATCATAGATTACGATGTGTTCACATTTTTATTTGAAAATATCATCTGTAGATTTGGGATTCCAGCAGCCTTAGTTTCTGATAATGGACAGCAATTTCAAGGAAAGAACATTGATATGCTATTTGAAGCATATAACATTCAGAAACACAAATCCACACCATTTTATCCCCAAAGTAATGGACAAGCTGAATCCACAAATAAAACAATTGCAATAAATCTGAAGAAGACATTGGATGGGTATTACAAACGTTGGTTTAAACAGTTGCATAATACATTATGGGCGTATCGCAGCACAAGGAAAGAATCCACTGGAGAGTCACCCTTCCTTCTACATATGGGACAGAAGCAGTTATACCAACAGAAGTCATTCTACCAACGACTAGAACAGAAGCATGGGAGAAAAATCTAAATACGGATCTAATGTTATAAAAGTTGGATGATTTGGAAGAAAAAAGAGAAGTGACACTCCAGAAAATGGAGAATTATCAAAGAAGGTTGGCACGGGATGATCACAAAAGGGTCAAGTCACGAAACTTTGTCCAAGGACAATATGTTTTACGACAAATCCCAGAATACCATCGGGACAAAAGTGCTGGAAAGTTCGCACCAACCTGGGACGGTCCGTATGTAATACAAGCATCAGCGGGACATGGATCGTACTATCTCCGAAATATGCAAGGAGACATCTTACAACATCCTTGGAATGCACAATACTTAAAGCTTTATTTAATAATTAATAGCACAGCTATGGTGGCCAACACATGTATTAAAGTCTTTATTCAATACTTTATTTAACAATAAAATTCTTTGTGAGTTTATACTTAAAATAAGAATCAATTCCAGGGACATCTTATTCTGGAAAACGCTACGATTTGGCGACATAATCAAAATTCAAATCCAGGAACATCTTATTCTGGAAAACGCTACGATTGGCGACATAATCAAAATTTAAATCCAGGAACACCTTATTCTAGAAAACGCTACGATTGGCGACATAATCAAGATTCAATTACTCCAGGAACATCATATTCTGGAAAGCGCTTACGAATAGCGACAATCCTAATATCAAAGAGGTAAATGTCCTTATAGAATTTTAATAATTCAGAAATTCTAATAAAAAAGGAATACCTAATTTATGGTTATCATTTTCAGAGTACGTTCGGGACCAACCCTGTATCTTACCCCTGGCCCGGGTTTGTTTCGTATGTGTGGGATCTCGAATTACATGTTTTGAGGTATATACTTCGATCCATTGTACTCATGAAACAATATGATCAACCTAAAGATTTCATAAATATCATATCTTATGCAGGGACAATATTCAGAGCACATTCAAGCACAAAAGTGGAAAATCACAAAATGATGTTTTCAACTACAGTAAGTCAAACTTCAAAATAACAAAGGATCGGGATACAAGAAAAGAACATCAAAAGATGAAGCTATGAGCATTAAAGTAAAGAACAAGTACAACTAGGCTTCAGATTTGGACCGTCGGGACGGTTGAGAAGGAACCATCGGGACGGTAGCACGACCATTCAAAACAGAAGGATCGGCTTGAGCACGATCTAAGGCAGAATTAAATGACATTGCAATTTTTGCCTTGGCATCTTGTCTTACCCAGATGATATAAGCATGCCTGTAATAAATTTCTGATTGAAGATCTTTAATTTTTTGCTGATCATTTTCTACTTTTTCTATTTCAGCATTTAATTCCTTTAATAGCTCATCAGATCTTGATTGTACTTTTATAATTTCCTGTTCATGAGCTTCGCGTTTTGAAGTTTCAGCATTCAACTGAGATTGCAAATCCCGAAGCTTTATTATACTCAGAGCCACATTTTTCTCTAAAGTCTTCAACTCTTCAGTAATATTTGCTATCGTGTTATTTGCGATATTGAGTTCAGCTCCTGCTACTGTTGCTCGTCTATTGGCTTCGTTGACCTTCTTTTCTAGCACTGAAAACCAGAATGAATATCAGATAAACCATATAATACCTTCAATAAAACAAGCATGTAACTCAAGCATATACCTCTAGCTACAGACTTAAACTCTGCTTCTTTAAGGGTTAAAATTTTCAGAGCTTCCTGATATTTGGATTCAGCTCTATTACGTCTCCAAGTATTCAACTCAATACTATCGGACAACTGTGCTAATTTCCCCTTAACCAGTTCCATATCCATATTTACTTCTCTTGCATGATTGTTCAACTGAGTCATCCTACGCTGGAACCTAAACAGGGATTCCAAGTCTCCCACTGATCCCATAAATGAATTGTAAAACTTCAAAAAAAATAAAAAAAATGTGTGGTACGAACTATAGGTTCGTACCCAAAATAAGTACGATCTAACCTATAGAGGTACGAACCCAAAATATGATACGAACCAAGAGGTGAGGAACGAACCTTGATTCTGATCTTGAAGCTTTTGATTTTGATCCTCAAAATTTTGAAGTTGTTGCTGTTGTTGTTGTTGAAATTGTTGTTGAAGACAGTTGTTTTGCTGCTTGAGATTTTCAATTTCTTGCTGCAAATTTTCATTTCCGCGCTTCGCCTCTTCGTTGCTTCATTCTTGAGCATCAGCTCCTTCATTATGGCCCGAGCCTTATAAAACTTTTGTACGCTGCAAATGTGCAATCGGTACCATATTTAAGCTGAGCAAGAGCTTGCTGCGGAAAAGAATATGATGGACCCTCTGCAATAGTCAGAACTTTATTTAAAGAAGTAGGAAGACTGAGTGGGTACGATTGATCGAAATACTCGCTTTCGAACCAAGCGTCCCGAGTATTCTCCAGAGGAACAACACCGAATGAAGTCCGCAACCTAGCCATTGAAGAACTATCAGATTTCGATGGATCGTGATATGCGGAAGTATTCAGAAATCCTTTAGAAACAAACCACTGAAAGGCTTCGTCTTCTTCACCAACAAGAGTGATTCCCTCATCCACTTCAGAGAAGGACCATGGAATAGAAGGTTCAGCATCCGGCATGTCAACATCGGCACTATCAGCATGAGCGGCAGATTGAACTAATGTCCCGATGGGTGCATTTGATTTATGAATGACTCTAGGAGCATTTTCATCCACAAGGAGGCTCGTGACATTAGGGACATCTGTAGCTGAAGTGCTAGGAGCTATGATTTCAACATTCACTTCTTCAGAAATTTCATTTCTCTGTTCTTCCACAACAACATCAACAACAACATTTTCTTTTTCAGTATTTTCTTCAACGGTAACAGCTTCGTTCACTTCTTCCATATTTTCTTCTTCAATAGCAATATCATCTGCTTCTTCCTGAGGTAATCCAGTAAAAACTGTTATTGTACCACTACTTGAAGCAATTGGCTTTATGACAAAGTTAAAAGGAAGGGGAGAAAAGGAATCATAGAGGACGGTGGGAGCAGCGGTGGAAGGAACAGTTTCAGAAATTGATTGGGCTATTGAAGGCTGCTCCGAAGAAAGAATTGGTTCCCCCACGCTAACAGGAACAACATTGATGATAACGTGCTGTCCCGAAACTTCTGCTCGGACCGAACCTTCAACGTCCTGTCCCGCAGCAGTGATAAGAGCGGAACTGCTGTTCCCCTCAACAAAGTAATCTCTAATTTCCCCTTCCTCTACTTCGGAAGGGTACAATGGTCTTTTCAGTTTTTTCTTCTTCTTTTCAGGGAAAACCAATTTTCGTTTTCCCTTACCTTCAATAACTTCTTCCTCAACTCTTTGCCTACCTTCAACGATCTGAATACCAAGACTTGGGCGAGGAGGAGGAACATCGGTGTGAAGTTCAGAATCGGGTTCAACCTGAAATACAAACATTTGTCCCGTAAGAAAAAAATTCAATGGTAGTTCGGGAAAATATTGAAATAAAGAATAATACGAACCTTATAATCAAACTTGTAGTCCTCAAAATTTAACCGCCAAGGACAATAGCTTTGGAAACGATTACGAAGTTCTTGAATTTCATCTTTGGAGATGTTACCGAAAATCCAAGGACCTTCAATTACAATTTGAGTGCGATACCATTTATTGTCATGATCATGACGAATTCTTTCTTTTGTGGGAAAATCAAGTTTGGTATGGGGAATAAATTTGATTTTGGGATCGTCGACCTCATGTAATAAGGGAAATCCCGAAAGACACTTGCGAACATGCTAACGCTCCACTTCACGTAATTCCTGTTAGTAATGCAATCTCCATACGTAGTATGAAAATTTTCAATGGTATAACTGCTACGTTCTGTAAAATCTAGAACGTAGCAAGTAAGTTTAGTCCGCCCTTCACTTCGGAGGCTACACTCATCAAGGATACGCCACCAATTTCCATTGTATTGAGTAATGGATCGAGCAAGTCTATGAGGAGAATCACCACGAGTTGCAAGGACTTCATATTGAAAAGGATTTTCTTCATATAATGGGAGACGAAGTCCGGCCTCTAAAGCACCAGCAGAAATTAGTAAACTATTGGGAGAATAGTTAAAGCTTTGCATCGCTCCTAAAGTTAGTACGTCAGTATTTTTGTCATAGAGTGAGACTTTAAATCCTTCAAGATCATGTCTTCTCTTAAAAACCTCAATGTTCATCGACCGGTAACTATAAGTCGCATGAGCCCGCTTATTTCTGGGGGTAGGATTAGCGGCTGTAGAAGCCTCATGAGCTGGATTACGAGCAGACCGAGACACAGCATATCTAGAAGAAGGAACTCTTGAAGATCTTCCTGATTCTTGGTGATCACCAGCAGCATTGGGATTTCTGGAAGACATAACGTTTATCTGAAAAGAAAATTTCAAAGGATCAATGTGTGAAGGAATCATCATAGATCGTAAAGAAACAATCATAGAAATCAAAAAACAATTATCAGTTCAATCATATTTGTTAAAAGCTAATCATGGTTAAATATTAAAGTAAGATACTGAAGGTAAAAAATCCTCAACATACCTGGAGAAAGAAGATAAACTATTACTTGATCAAAGGTAAAATAAATGTGATTGATGCTAAAAGCTCCTGAACAGTTGGGAGAACGAAAGTATTTGAAAATTTCAAGGAAGATAAAGAGCAGCAACTTTAAGAGGTAAAAACAGAAGTGAAAAAGACTGCATCGTATTTAAAGCGAAGAATAGAAACCGTCACAATTTGAAAAGGCATTAATCAAGGCAAAGATTTGATTTCCTCGAAAAAAGGGTAACTGACACAAACGTGATAATAGAAGTTACTGCTTGCGAAAAGTTCGCGTAACGTGTGAAAAGAAGTAATGGTAAAACAGAAGGTAATAATTGTTCTTCTACTTTTTTCAAAACCTTGGATCGACCGTTAAAAGTTTTTGAAAAAGGAAGAAGAAGGGGGCAAGTTGTTGGGAAATAAAAGGAGGGCGACACGTGTAAGACGATTAACGAAGGAGACAGTGAAACTAAGAAGAATGAGAAGCACACAATCAAACCCGTATCAAAGGATCGAAAAAGGACAGATGTGAAAGACTGTGTAAATCTCTGCATGATCGACACATAAGATCGGGAAAGTAATATCACACTGATCGAAACAGATAACATTAAATGCTTATTGAACGGGAAAGTAGGAGTAATGATGAATGAGGAACGGGAAAGTAGGAGTAATGATGAACGTGGAGCTGGAAAGTAAGAGAATAATTACTTTTGTCACACGCTTGACACATATGATCGGGACAAAGATGATTCTCAAGGAACGAAGAGTACGTGTTAATCATGCAAGGTAACGGACCAAAAAGCAAAAGGGATGACCTGTCAATTGCACAATCATCCTGATCCAGAGATAATAAGAAGAACGAAAGAAGGTATCGGGACAAGAGGGACCCATTAGATAATCTATAAATAGAAAAGAGTATTCAACAGAGAGGGGGTCGGAAAATTAAAGTGAAGAAAGGAAGAATAATCAGAGAAGAGGGAAAAAGATCATTAGGTTGTATACATTGTGTAAGATAGAATTTATAAACTCCACTATCATGATTCATTTTTTTGATTCAAAAGATTATGGATTTGTGACTGTAATTTGATCAGATTTATGATCTATAAATGAATGGATTATTAAAAAATTTCTCATTAATTGATTTAAAAGAGGATTCTATGTATCAAATTGTAAGTAAAAATTTTTCTGTTTACTGTTTTTTCATCAAATCATTGGTTGTTGATGTCAATGGGAATTTTGGCATAAACAACAGTAATGGAGTTTGAATAGTGAAGAATCGAAGTTGGGTTATGGCCGGAAAACTAAGAACTCGAGATGGTTTGATTGATGGTGGCTATGGTTCATGGCAGTCGAGTTAGGAGTTGCGGTTTGTTGTTGGCAGTAAAAAGTTTGAGAAAAACTGGGAACTCGAGTTTGATTGGGACCAGTTCTCTTAACCGAGAAAACAGGGGAAAACTTACTTTGATTTCTGTTGATAACGAATGAGAAGATTTCCGAGCAGGAAGAAAATATCCGGAGAAGAATTTGCTACGTCTTGGAGTACCGAACTAGATGTATAAGTAAGGGCTGGAGAAAGAATACTGGTCCATTTGGATTTCGTTAAGTCCTAGCCAATCAAAAACCGTAGTAGTTTTGTTAGATTACTCCGAGAACACCAAATCAGAAGCACTTAAGCAAACAAATCAGAAGCACTTAAGCAAAATTTCTTCACCGACTTATATTCCTTGTTTAATTAGGAATCACGTGCATATCTTGTTTCAGTGAAGGCTATAAATAGCCTCGAGTAGCCGCAGCCAAGAGAACACAGAGAGAAAACACAAAGAAAGAGAAGAAAAGAGAATTGGAGACGGTGGAATTGTGAGGATTTTTTTTGGTTTGCGTTTAATTTTAGGTTCTTATTTATTTATTTATTTTTCCAAATACTATTAGTTGTGTCTAGCTAAATTTGTCTACTAGTTTTGAGTTTTGCGATACGTGTAATTATCACTCAACTCTTTACAAAAGTAGTACATCGCAAGAACTGACAGAGGGATTCTGTTAAGCAATTGTATATAGAAATAACACTAGTAAGTGGCCGAGCATATGCGTCTGATGCTAGGATCAACCCGATTCACAAAGTGTACATTGTTCATCTAATTTACACCTTGAGAGTTTATTCTTGGTGGGTTAGTTTGATAGAATCTGGTAGTTGAGCACTTTCGTACCAGTGAAATAAGGAATTCCGAGGATAACAGAGCTTATTGTTATTCTATGGTTGGTAACAATATAAATTAAACAAAAAATAGACTTATATGATTAAATTGACGACGAAGGATTCCTTAGTCATCTATATTCTTATTATTTTAAATCAATCTTTAATATTTCGTTTTTTATTTACTTCGTTTAAAATCTAAAAAAACCCTTTTGGTTACTTTATAACAACTAGAAACCCACGGCTCTTTGGTCGGTTGTCAGCCAAGCAAAATTATTTTCAAGTTCTTTACTTCACAAATATGGATTAGAGTATAGTAATAAGAACAAGTTCGTTCTTCAGGGAGATATGGTTTGTCAAGTTATTTTGATTACTTATGTAAACATGGGGGTTTTGGTTGTAATTATAACTAAGTTATACTAAAACAAATAGATTAAAACGAATATCAGAGATAAAGAATACTGGTTAGAGAGTTCATCTTCCATCTTCCAACATGTTATCAACTGAATCATACTCAACATTCATTCACTAAAGTAATCTATCGCAGGCTTCCGGCAAAACTCTTATTATCATCAAAGGCGCAATATCCACTCTTTGAATTCTTTTCAATAAATAACTTGGTGCAAGAGCCATTCAAGTCTAACCCAATGAAAGCATTGGACTTTGTGAGTTGAGGTTTTTCTAAGCAATCCGGCGCAAGAGCCATATGGATTTAACTTAGGTCACGCTTCTACACATAATTGCATGGTAACATCCCGTCATTCACAACTATGTTATTCTACTTGTAACAAGGATCTTTCGACAATTCCAGATCTCAAACCCTAATTTAGCTATAGATATCAATGCATGCTCATCTAATTCGCACCTTAAATAAACAAGCAATCAATCATACATGGCGTTATTAATGGTAGAACATAAGCGATATCAAAGAGATTATGAACGTATGATAATGAATACTTCAATTAACAAACATATTTTCCAACTTAGGACTACATCTCCAACCAATAAGAAAGGTTTAGTTACTCATGGATTTCTCAAAATCCATGGAAAATATAAAAGAAAGCAAATAAGCAAACCCTAAGGATTGTGATGATCAATCGCAACTCCAAGCCCTAGCTCCTTGTTCTCAAGTGTCTATGTGTGTAGAATTTAGTGTAAAGATATATCTCATCTCCTTATAAGTGTCCCTTGTATAGTATTTCAAATATAAAAGAACTCGTGCTCAAATCCTAGTCAAAATAGGTTTCAAAATTATCAAACCCGTGCGTAGAAGAGGGAATTCCGCAACAATTTGAGTTTGGTCGGCCAAGTCTGGACTACTACGACTCCTTCTAGTCATCTAAGTATGGACTAATACGACTTCATCTAGTCATCCATTCCCGAACGACTATCATTCTTTTCCTTCTGTATTTTAGTTGGCCAAGTCTGGCCGACTATAACTATCTCTGGTCGTCCAAGTCTAGACGACTGGCTTCTGGACTTCAACATGATTTCATTCTTTCGACGTTGGATTCGTTTTCTCGTCCTCTTCAACATGGTGAGAAGAAATCCTAAATTTGAACAAGTTCCACTTCCTTTTGGATGATTCACTTAATAAAAGACATAAAACATAAAAGTAATAAAATACAAAGTAATTTACATAAAAACTAACAAACATGTGTATGAAAATGATACTTAAAATATTTAAATTATGCACTTATCAAATTCCCCCACACTTGCCTTTTGCTAGTCCTCGAGCAAACTATAAATCTAATTAATCTAAACTTGAGGATACAATTACACTTAGCATGTGTAACAAGCCTTTAAACTCCTAGGTGTCCCTAGTGGACGAGTTATAGTCTCGTGAGGATTTACAAGAGGTATACCCACAAATTCTAAATTCCAACTTTCAAAAATTCCATAGCACGTGCATCCAAAGAGCTACGGAGGCATAAAGTTTTTGCACACTAACAATAGAAGTTAGAAGTATAAAGAACGTTATTCTCATGCTTAACTCTTGAGTTAGGAGAAAAACAACCATATAAAAGAATCCAGCCTTGAGAGTGATCCAATAAGCATTCTGCCTCGATTTATGCCTCACCAATATGGTTTTATGATATTACACTCAAAAGACGCACTTTATGGTTCTCGTGTGTGCCGGCAGGAATGAAGATACAAATCCTGCACACGTTGAATGGTATGAAGGAAAAGTAGCCTTCCGAATCATATTTTGTTATCCAATATAAACGTGGGATAAAAAGAACTTTTTTTTTTTAATCTGATCATCTCTAAGAAAGGAAATCAACCACCATGTGAGGATGGGAATGCTTACTTACCTTGTCGTTCGATCTACAATTATCACCACTCTCACAACATCCAATAGAAACATCTTCGGTCTTTAACTCTTGATGATGAATTCTTGAACTTCGTAGAGCCTTGACAATTGTAACTCTTTACCTCAATTCCTTGTTGCTTGAAACTTCTTTATAAATTTCTTCTTCCCCACAGCCTAATTAAATGAATACAAAAACAAATAAACAAACAAACACTAAATAAATTATTTTTTTATGATATATATATTCTGTTTCTTTTTCAATTCTTTTTTTTTTTTGAATTATAAAAAAGATAGAATACAAACTACAAAATAAAATAAACAATGAAACTACTATGGTCGTGGGATAAGGACTTTACCACTTGATTCTTCACAACTTGTATTGTATCGATATCATAAACTTTATTAACTCTCATATTTTGACTTCCTTCGCTCTTGTACATAAGTCTTCAACATGTATATATAATTCTGCTCTTTGTCTTGTTGTTTCACTTGAATATGAAACTTACTCTTTCTTGTACCGTTGCTTGTAAACCTTGAACGTCTTCAACTTTCTTTCGAATTTATGATGCTCTGCTTGTTGATGATAATGGTATTTCTATGGACCTGTTTTTTTCGAGAGAGAGAACGGTGCTAACTGCAAACAAGATTACAAAAGATATTGTAAGTCAACAATTCTGATGGCACCCTCGTGATTAAAGAAATTTCACTCAAGAGATCAAAAAGTAGTCCTGAAATTGGTGCGAACTTGCGTATGATGACACATACTCTAAAGCATAATTTTTAGACAGGTACAAAGAATTGAAGGTCTAGTGCCTCGCTTGATGTAACAATAGGTAGTCTCCACAAATGATTGATCATCTCTCTAATACTATATTCTTTCTGAATTGGTTTAAGTCCCTTTTTGTTCGCTCTTGCCTCTCAACAACTAAGAAACACGAATGTCGTTTTGTATTACTTCTATGTTCAATTATTTTGGTAAGAACTTTGTATGTAGACTTAGCTAGAAGTATACTAAGTGACTCTAAAATCTCTAAAAGTTGGAGATTTTCATGCAAATATGTACAAAAAGTTTAAAAGTTCTCTACGAAGGCGAATACTAAAATTCTAAATGCTTAACCACTCCTCCACACTTAAACTTTATATTTTCCTCAATGTAAATTGACTCCTCCAATGTAAAATCAAGGTGGAAAATCCTATAATAAGATGAAAAGATAAGAAAAATAAACTAAAAAGAAAAAGATAGAAACAAAACCAATGGGTTGCCTCACATTCAGCGCTTGGTTTAACGTCGTCAGCCCAACTGTAGACTTCTTGCCTGCTATTCCTCCAGAGGGAGTGCGTCTACCAAGTTGATCTAAACCATCTCAGCGGTTCATAATAGGGATTCAATTGTTTCCCATTCACTTTTAGCTCATTTCATGTTAACAATCTACGAATCTCCACTACACCATAAGAGAAAACGTTAAGCACAACAAAGGGTCCTATCCAACGAGATTTCAATTTACCAGGAAATAAATGAAGGCGATAATTAAACAAGTTTTTTCCAACAGTAAACTGTTTTCTAGAAATCCTACTATCATAAAAAACCTTTGTTAGCTCCTTGTAAATCGTGAACTTTCATATGCATCATTAAGAATCTCTTCTAATTCATTTTATTGAAGATCCTTTGTTTACCAACCCCGTCCATCTCCATATTGCATTGTTGAATATCCTAAAAAGCCTTATGCTTGATTTCAACAGGAAGATGACGAGCGGTTCTGGCCCACGACTTGAGAATTGTTGAGAATTTATTGTCATGTTCTCAATTAACTCCCTAGATTGAGCTACTGTTTTGTTCACTAGTGCACCACCACCTGCAACGTTGAGAAGATTCATGTCACTTGCTTGAAGCCTCTCGTAGAAGTACTGGATGATCAATAAATAACTGAATTGATGATGTGGATAGCTAGCTACCAATATCTTGTAATGTTCCCAGCATTCATACAATGTCTCTCCTGCCATCTGCATAATGCCATAAATATTTTTCCGAATCTGAGTTGCCTTTGATGCAGGAAAGTACCTCTTTAAGAAGAGTTTATTCAAACCATTCCAAGTTGTGACACTGCTAGTAGGTAAATAGTGCAACCATTTCTTAGCAGTATCCATTAAGGAAAACAAAAAGGATCATAACATAACTTCATCTTCATCTGTATCTTTTGGTAGCATGGCTATGACTATGTTATGAAAATCCATTAGGTGTTTGTTTGGATCTTCATTAGTCATTCCATGAAACTTTGTTAGCTCACGGATCAACCCTGGCTTGATCTCAAATGTAGATGTTATTCCGGTTGTGCGTCACTCATTGCTTCCTTTTGTCTGTCTTCCGGTTTATCTTTCATTACAGTTCTTCTCCGAGTCTCGATTCCAATCTATGGAAACCCGACAGGCTTCAGTTTCGAATTAGGAGCCAAAAGATAAGTACCCCAAAAAAAATTCTCAAAACTAAATTAAAAACTAAAAATAAGAAATCAAAAACAAAATAATAATCTGATATGCCTCCCCGGCAGTGGCGCCAAAATTTGGTCGGTTGTCAGCCAAGCAAAATTATTTTCAAGTTATTTACTTCACAAATATGGATTAGAGTATAATAATAAGAACAAGTTCGTTCATCAGGGAGATATGGTTTGTCAAGTTATTTTGATTACTTATGTAAACATGGGGGTTTGAGTTGTAATTATAACTTAAGTTATACTAAAAAAAAAAGATTAAAACAAATATCAGAGATAAAGAGTACTAGTTAGAGAATTCATCTTCCATCTTCCATCTTCCAACATGCTATCAACTGAATCATACTCAATATTCATTCACTCTCAATATCAATAACCCTAAAGCATCCTATCGCAGGCTTACTCCGGCAAAACTCTTATTATCATCACACGCGCAAGAGCCACTCTTTGAATTCTTTTCAATGAATAACTTGGCGCAAGAGCCACTCAAGTCTGACCCAATGAAAGCATTGGTCTTTGTGAGTTGAGGTTTTTCTAAGCAATCCGACGCAAGAGCCCTAAGGATTTAACTTAGGTCACGCTTCTACACATAATTGCACGGTAACATCCCGTCATCAACAACTGTGTTATCCTACTTGTAACAAGGATCTTTCGACAATTCCGGATCTCAAACCCTAATTTAGCTATAGATATCAATGCATGCTTATCTAATTCGCGCCTTAAATAAACAATCAATCAATCATACATGGCGTTATTAATGGTAGAACATAAGCAATATCAAAGAGATTATGAACGTATGATAATGAATATTTCAATTAACAAACATATTTTCCAACTTAGGACTACATCTCCAACCAATAAGAAAGGTTTAGTTACTCATGGATTTCTCAAAATCCATGGAAAATATAAAAGAAAGCAAATAAGCAAACCCTAAGGATCGTGATGATCAATAGCAACTCCAAGCCCTAGCTCCTTCTCAAGTGTCTATATGTGTAGAATGTAGTGTAAAGATATCTCTCATCTCCTTATAAGTTTACATTGTATAGTATTTCAAATATAAAAGAACTCGTGCTCAAATCCTAGTCAAAATAGGTTTCAAAATTATCAAACCCATGCGTAGAAGAGGGAATTCCGCAACAATTTGAGTCTGGTCGGCCAAGTATGAACTACTACGACTCCTTTTAGTCATCCATTCCCGAACGACTATCGTTCCTTTCCCTCTGGATTTTAGTTGGCCAAGTCTGGACGAGTATAGCTATCTCTGGTCGTCCAAGTCAGGACGACTGGCTTCTGGACTTCGCCTTTTCACCTATATCTTCATCATATGAAGTCGGAATGACTTCATTCTTTCGCCGTTGGATTCGTTTTATCGTCCTTTTCTACATGGTGAGAAGAAATCCTGAATTTGAACAAGTTCCACTTACTTTTGGATGATTCACCTAATAAAAGACATAAAACATAAAGTAGTAATAATACAAAGTAATTTATATAAAAACTAACAACATGTATGAAAATGATATTCAAAACATGTAAATTATGCACTTATCACTCTTCGTGAGAACACACTCCTTGCCATTATATTACTAGTTAATTTTATGGAAAAAAGTAAATTTATTTGTTGTGTAAACGACGCGCATCATACGGTAACTAAGATAATGATGGTGATGATGGTGATGGTCATGATGGTAATGATGGTAATTATGAATAAAAAGGTGGGGATGAATATGAAGAAGGTGATACCCAAACGGTAAAGAAATCTATAAGTGCTCACATTCCCTCTGAACACTTGATGCTTACACCTGTGCAAAATGAGAAAGATTATAGGTTACCCGCAGATAAAAGAAAAGTGTTATTTGGATACCTCGGCTCGTGGGCTTGTACCATATGCTCTATCATCGTAATAATCTCAACATTAATTTTAATTTGATTAATTTTTATTACTTTTCTAATTGTGTATTTTTTTTTCTGTTTTGTAGGATCATAAGAATGTTATATGTCTTTTGAGGCACCGGTCTTTGTATTCCAAAATTAGTCAGTGGACACTCTATGGTGAATATGAAAGAGTTATAGATCTTGTAGAGAACTTTGGTTTGTTTCCCGCGGTAGAGAAGTCTGTGATTGCGTATGATAGGGTTACGGTATCGGCGTTTTGTGAGAGGTATTATAGGGAAACTGATACCATACAATTCCCGTTTGAAGAGATGTCACTGATTCCTGACGATACTAATCAGATTTCTAAGGCTCCGGTTCGAAGGAAATTCCACCCAAGATAAGTACTACAAAAACCTTGCTTGGAGCAAACTTCATGAATTGGAACTTGCGTTATCTGGGATACAGAGGATGCGGACGACATGTTCGTTAGTGGAAAGAAGTACAAAAAGAGGGAGTTCAATCTTGTTGAATTAAGGGAGACATTTATTGGGTCCGGTGAAGAAGAATGTACAAATGGGCCCCTCTTTGGTGTCGTAGTTCGTGCTACGGTGATAATTTATTTGTTGTATGTCTTGGGGACTTGTGTATTCCCTGACAGCAAAGAAAACATGGTTAACGCCAAGTATCTCTAGCTATTACATCCCTTGGAAGAGGTGTATAAGTACTCATGGGGAACTATCGTCGTAGCACACTTGAATGGAGAGTTGAGAAAAGTATCTCGGGCATGCACTTCTCAAATGAATACTAGTCTACTCCAGGTAGTTCAAGTAACGTGTTTATATTTGTTTGTTGGATGGATTTACGAGCATTTCCAGTCATTGTTGAAAAATAATGAAGACATCAAAGTGAATAACGAATGGAACTATTATTTACCAAGGGAACGTAAATATTTGTTCATATGGGGCCATGAGAAGAATCAAGGGAAATATTGATAGAAATGCGTGAAAAATGGACAATATGATGGCCCATGAGGTAATCTTTGATCCATACAATCAAGAGAGAAATGATCATATAACCGTAAGGTAAGAAGTCTCTTTTACACTGGCCTTTTGTTTTAACCTACCAGACATTCAATGTATGATCCATTGGGAGTAATGCGGCAACTTGGTTATATGCAAGAAAGATCCGATGAAAATCATGCACCAAAATTTAAAGTGATGAAGGAAAAGTAATGTGGTATACGAACTTAAACCAGTGACGAGCCATTAGGATAATATAGGTCATAATAAATTAGATATCTCTTTTAGGAGAATGTGAGTGATGGTCAAGAGAAAAAAGAAGATTACTTGGATTGGTACAATGATTTCTCCCATGGTCAAGTAATACGTAGAGAGAACAATAATCCTACTCGCGGTCGGAAGAGCAAGAAAGTTTCTACTTCCAGCACCAAAGATGATTATAGCATTCTTAAGCTTGTCGTAAGTATTTTGCCTATCTTATTTTCTTATTATCTTATGTACGCTTATAAGTATGTTCACCTCGATTGCAATTTTAATGAAAATAGAGGGAGCGAATGAAGATTCTAATCAAGGGAATATGTTGCACGATGGACAAAGGTGAGGTACTCACGCCTGAAAATCAACGTGGGTACATTGAGTACTATACACATATTGAAAATGAAGACTCCTTAGTCAAAAACTAATACCATTTTGCCCAAAAATTCCCCAAAGTCGTCATTGTCCGTTGGGGTTACCATGCGACTCTATCTGAATTACCCAACAGAGTCATCATGTTCAATTTTTGCAAGTTGATGACTCTATAACCTAAAAATTTATTAACTTTACCAGTAACTAGATTCGTCATGTTCAATTTTTGCAGGTTGACGACTCTACAACCCAGCAATTTTATGCATCTTACCAGTAACCAGATTCGCCATGTTCAATTTTTACAAGTTGACGACTCTATAACCTGATAAGTTTATGCACTTTAATAATAACTAGAGTCGTCATGATATATTTTTGCAGGTTAAAGACTCTGAAAATAAATCCTGATGACTCCTTAATCAAAAAATAATACCTTTCTGCCCAAAAATTCCCCAAAGTCGTCATGGTCTGTTGGGGTTACCATGACGACTATATCTGTATTACACAACATATTCGTCATGTTCAATTTTTACAGGTTGACGACTCTATAACCTGACAAGTTTATGCATTTTACCAATAAATAGAGTCGTCATGATCAATTTATGCATTTTAAAGGATAACATGACGATTTTTTTTGGAAACCATGACGACTCATGGATGAAAAAACCCAACCATTATGTCCAATTTTTCACAAATGTCGACATGGTATGCTGGGGTTGACCATGACGACTTTTTAGTAATTAGCAAGAGCCGTCATGATTGATAAGTAAAACCATGACGATTCTTGGATTAGCTTTGAAACAAAAATTGGATAAGGTAGGTTTGCTTTATATTTCAATCATTTTAATAGTTTCATTCCTTAAATAAATCACATTACATCATCTTAATTAACTAAATTCAGAATTTAGTAAACATAGCATGTCATCTCGGACACTAATACATCATTAATGAATCTTGGGGCACTTATTTTCAACATGTTATATTCCTTCAGGTGCATGAACCATCGTTCACCATTCCATATTATCCATAGGCTACAAAATCTTTTGATTTGAAATTTAATAAATAATATACATGTCAGTATGCAAATATTAAAAGATGAGTTAGGAAAAATTGTCGAATTACCCACTTTCTCTTTTTGAGGAGCTTGAGGAAGATAGTCGTTAACCATTCTCATAATCTTATGGTACTCTTGCATACCTCTTTTAATGTTTTCGAATCTAAATACTAAGTCTCTTCATTTGTGGCATTTAGGATGCGCTTTTCAAAGAATCCCTTAACTCTCTTTTAAAAAAATAGAATAAATTTCATTTTGACGTTCAAGGAAGGCTAGAATGAACGATTTAAAGAGATCCGTATCTTCGTCCGGTTCCCATGCCATTGATGATAATTTCTAACTTTAAATATAAAAAAAATGAGGTGTGGAAGAAGTAAAAAATAATGAAAATTTAAAGTTTTTAGTAAAAAATTCAAGAGAAACAGGGTTGTATTATATAGAATAAAACCACAACGGTCATATTTTTTTAAATCAACAAAAAAGTCGTCATGGTCGAAAATTTATACCATGACGACTCTTCCCGGAATACTATTACATATCGAAATAAATTTTCTCTAAACACATTGCATATGATTTTATTTCCCGGTACAAGATTCAAATATCGATTCAGCTTTGAAATAACTTAACGGTTCCCTTCTCTATTTGATATATTCATCTTGCGATGTAAACATGTTCTCTATGTGTCTAGCTAGATACTCGTTGTACTTGTAGCAGGAAAATTTTCTAACCGTTAATGTGCAAGAAGAAACATACTCATCACCATAATCTTGTTTTGGTTTTTTGTACTTACCGTCCCACTTGGGCATGAACGGACCCATATTAACAAGATTCCAGAAAAGACTTTCAGGCCGGCTTTCTTCAGGAGTATGTAAAAAAATTATAATTCAATCGGCCTCTCTCTTAACATCCGCATCTATTTTCGTTTGTTTGATTTGGTTGTTAATTTGTTTGCTTCTTTTGAGTATCTCTTCTTCTATAGCAGCAATTGTTTGGTAGTTGATGACGATGGATTAGCCGTAGAAGTGATTAAGATTGAGATGGGGTTATCCTCTTTATATAGATGAGGGCCACAACGGCTAGTTTTTTTTTTTTTTGAAAAATATAGCTGTTGTGGGCATTTGCCTAAAGAGTCGTCGTGATCTATAGGTTACAACCATCACGACTCTAGAAGCCTTTCAGAAACAGGAAAAACCCAAAATTAGCATAAAGAGTCGTCATGATCTATAGTTAAAACCATGGCGACCATTGATTATTTTTTGTGTGTGTGTTTTTTTTTTTTTTTTGTAGAAACATCAAATATATTGTATCCATTGAGCATGTTTCAAAATACAAAAGTTCAAAATCAATGTTTCTTTAGCCTACGTCAAAATACAATGTTCAAAATAGAAGTACCTCCTAAGGATATACAACTATTCCCCAAAATCATGTGGGAGTCTTATCCAAAATCTTCCAAATGGTCATGTCATACTCATATTGGTACCCCCACTCCTTAACAAACTCTCCCCAATAACTATAGCTATTTACCGGAGGTAATTGACATTCTTCGTTTATCTTTAAATCGATAAAATGGGCATTGTTCACATATGCAATAACGATTCTTCTTTTATTTAGCGCGGGATCACACCTCGTCCTTGATGGTATGAATGTACAAGATCCCCATGGAACCCAGGGTTGAATAAATGTACAATACAAATGAATATCGATCTTTTACACTAGAAATCAAGTATTTGAAATTTTTTTCTCTAGCTTTTGCATCTCCTTCCCTCATCATTGAAATATAAAGATTCTTGTCCTCAACTAGTTTTGAGGCCATTTTGGTTCTTGTATTGGCATTCGGTGACTTTTTCCTCAACGTCTTATCGGAAATATCTTAATTGTTACGTTGTTAAATGGTAACCACAATTTCCATAGGCATCGAAGTTGATATAATGGAATATTTTATGACATAAGGGAGTTGTTGTGTATACTCTTCTTATATCGTATGAGTAATACGATATGGTATTCCTTATGAATCCCTAGGTGTACGCCATATTACCATTTTTTTATTTTATTGTCACCACTTCACTTGATTGGCTTTCTTGCGACTCGACCAAATGCTCAACAAGATTCATATTTGCGTTACCTTCATATGCTCATGGTGTGATAGGTCTCTTTTGGAGCTCGAACTGTGCTTTATTTTTTCTTTGAATGACATCTTGGTGTTTGGTATACCATGTGTTTTTTGCTTGATTGGTTCTTCATATACCTCCAAATATCGGCAAACGACTAGCCACATATTGTGCACTAATATTTGTTTTTTTTACACAATTCATATTGGGGTAAGTCGAATTTATAAATCTACTAATCTCCGTCTCACCAAACACTTCATCATCTATGCCTTTGGGCCTTGGGACGAAAGAAAGTTTCCTCCAGAGCGGATCAATATCTTCAATCGGAATGATATTTGTACTCACCAAGCTTATGAAAACAAGGAAAACCGATAGCCATCTTGGTGGTACAATTGTATTTCACCATAATAGCATTAGACGCGTTATTCCTATGTCTCTGTTACACCCTTAAGCAATTCAACATCCTTAAAATATTCCAACAAAAATCTATCCCTACTATGTTCCATTTGCGTATTAATCTTATCAATATCATTCAAGGTGTGCTCATGGATAGCTTCTTGTACCATAACGACCCCATTCTGACTCTTCTCAAGGATCTTTTTTAATCGACCGTGAGACCCCTCTGCCATACTTGTTGCTTCATTTTTGAAGTGCTTATATTTATTGGTCCATGCATACAAAAACTTTTTCTTGTATGAACGTAATCATGAATCAAGGTAATAATCAGCTATTTTGTTATGATCCGTGCTCCAATGATCAATAAACTTATACTTATTGGAATAGTACTTTACCTCGGTCTTGGAATGAGCTAAATGGTCCCAATCTTTTAGAAATTCCTTCCATTTTTCTCCATCTTCACCGTATTTTTCCTTTTATTTCCTTTTTTCTTCTTGTCGTTCCACTTTGGTAAGTTTACTAAGATGCTCGTTTTCTTACTTCGAACTTGAGTATCGGTCTTTGGCTTAGGCTTTTGGATACGACGTATGCAATTTGAAAGAATATTACACTGGATGTGCCACATACATAGAAAATGTTGTGCAAGTGGAAAAATATGTTGAATGACATTCGTCCATGCAATCTCCCTATCGGTAATTATAACTCCTAGAGTTTCTTCTCCACGGTAAATCAATCACAATTGTTGCAACGTCCATATATAGTCATTAACTATATATTTTCCATAAAACACCAAGCCACAGTGAATGAATTCTTTTCTGAAGTATGACTGACAATGTTCAACATCGGCATGTTATACCTGTTGGTCTTATAGGTACAATCTATTATCAAAACCTGATAAAAACACTGAGACAATTCCACCATCTTGGGATGTGAAAGAAAAATGTGAGTCATTTTGTTGTCCAGACCCAACTTTACCCATTCTTTTGAGCTTTGCTTTAGCAGCGTAAATTGTAGAAATGGTAGACAAGTTATCATTATTATCCTCCTTTATCTTATTGAGGATCTTAAGATGTCTACTTCCTTCATCTTCTAGACCGTCTCCATTTCCTATTGTTTCAACCTTGTATAGGAAGGGTATCCAAGAAGACTTTGGGGTAACAGATAGTTGTGACAACCATGATGACTTCAGTATTGAGTCTGTATTAATCAGTTAGAGTCTTCATGGTTTATAAATTAGACCATGACGACTTTTCATAACCTGGCAAAATTACATGAATTGTCGTCACGTTAGACAATAAAACCATGCCGATTTTACAGATTCATCATGCTTCTAAGATCACAAACGTGACGAATCTTAACCCGTAACTTTGCATTCTCATGATGATTCGATGATTGTAACCAACAAATCGATTATCCATAAACTAGCTAGTAGTAGTTTACCCGAGTATTTTGAGTATTGGGTTCTTCATTTTGAGCATAGAGTTCTTGATTTGCACCCTTATTTTCGTCTTCATATATTAATCTATCAACATAGTATATCCAATCAATTTGATGATTTAAGTTAATACTACCATCAATATAATCATTTTTTCTATGTGAAGTAACTCCCACATCAATTTTAGGACTAGAATCATCCATTTCTAAGATCCTAGTTTTCCCCTAAAAAACCTCACATTCTACTTCTTCTTCTCTACTAAAAAAATATTAATTTTTTTTAAATCTAATCCTAATTATAATTATAGATTTAGTGTATCTAATTTAATCTAACTTAATTAACAAAACTAATCAAACAAATTAAGCTTAATTAAATACGGACATTTTAGTCATTAATATAAAAAAATCGGTTAAGAAGTTTTAAAATTTACTTTAAAATAATTATAATTTATCTTATTTAATATCCCCTTTTAATCCAGGCCGCCATCAATTAAATCAGGTTAAATAATGCTCCAATATTAAATCCATTTCCCGGTAAAGTAAATAAATGTTGAAGAGAAAAAGATTTTCCTTCCTTCTCAGTTTCCAATATATTCACTCATGTACCTTGACTAAGTTTCTTGCTTTACATTTGTTAGCGATCAGTTTAAGTAAAGAAGTTGTGCATGCAAGCCAGATCTTAAGCAATGGAACAAATTCAGTCTAGCTGTAGCAGTAACAACTCCATATAGTATAAGGTATCAAGGACTTTTTAGCTGTTAAATTTGTTTGCATTATATGGTGAAACTGTGAATCCCAAGAGAAGTATGACTATATAGTTTGGTACCCATTTTACCGATACAGATATTCCCTCTGGTTCTCAAATATTGAGCTAATTATTTCAAAATTTTCTTTCCTAATAATTTAGTTATTTCATTAAACAAGACAATATTTCTAAAATTGTTCTTTTAATTAATTTCCATTAGTATAAGAGATATGTATTATTTAATAGTCATTTTTATATTCGTTACGTAGGTGCTTTAAAATGCTTTCCAATGATATAAAGGTTATAAATATCCGTGGTATAGTTTGAGAGATATAGCATTTCTAAATTTTATTATTTTATTATCCTAACGGTATAATCGAAAAAAAATATTAAAATATTCCTTTTTTCTTTTTATCATACGAATTGTGCAAATTTAAAATAGTTCAATATTTGGAAAACGGAGGGAGTATATAGAAAATGTTTAGTAGTGTAAACTTTATTAGATCTTGACTCTTTTTAATATTTTTTATTTTTTAGTATTATACGCAGGTTTATGGCTTCCATATTATAAGAATTGTTTGATTACATATGCACAACAATCAGCAGTATCATTACCTATTTACGATACCATTCGTAAAGGGTTTAGATGTACTGTTTATTTGGACGAAGAAGCTTATAGCTCAGTTAGGGGTGCACATCGGTTGGTCGGTCAGTTAGCTAAACCGACCATAGACCGGTTTAAAAAAATGAAACCGCAACCGAGCCGACCAGTACTCGGTTTGGTTTTAAAATCGGTCCGAGTTGGCTCGATTCAGTACCGGTTTTACTCGGTTTTAACCCGGTCAAATCTAATAAAAGATACAAATTAAGGTCAATTTTTAATCTAATAAAAATTAACAACAAAATATAGTTGCTTCTAAAAGATTAACAACAAAATATAACAGCCTTTACTAAGGTAAGTTCAGGAGAAGTTCAACTAAACTCAATTATTTCACAATTCCAACACAAATTCAGGAGAAATTCAAATTCAAATAAGGTAATACCAAAATTCAAAGAATAAAGAAGTAGTAAGAGGTTGGAAACTTGGAATTTCAATCAGCTGCAAGCTTGCAACCTTCAAGCTCCCTTTGAGTCCCCTTTTGTAGCTTTATCAATCATCTTCAAAGTTTAAAAAAATAAAAAATTTAAAAATAGATAAACAAGAACAAAAGAAGATATAATGCATCAAGACTATGCCTAAGTCATTAGAAGATAAACATAATACATGTCTCAGTTCTCGTCGAGAGGGAAGCTTGAATCTAGGCTCCATTGTTTGAAAAAACGCAATAAGCCTTTGCTGCCTTTCTTCATTGGTCAATCCAAAAGGTCTCTCATCCATTGCTTCAAAGTGCTCCCACAGATGTCTCATTCAACAATGCCTACAATTCATTCATAAGAAATGACAATCAAAAACCCACAATCATAAACATACAAACTAAATCCCAAACCCACATATAGTAACAATCAAATCAAACATAATCTATTAACCAACTAACAAACAATCAGTATCAAGCAATTAATATCACAATTAAAGCCCTACAATGTTCTTTAAGTTGAGACTAATCCTACCACACAACATCATACACAAATACATATCACAAACACTTACAAACTCCAACAACTAAACCAAAACCCCCATACACAATCTCATCAATTAACAACACCAATATAAACCAATTAATCCCAAAAGTAAACCCCTACTTTTTCTTTTACATGTTAATCAACAACATCACTAAACTCAAAACATAGATCTATATAGCAAATAGTATCACTAAACTCAAAACACGGATCTAATCAACAATATCCATATACTTAAGTTAGCATATCCAGATGATGCAAACAGCAAAAGTGCAAAACAAGAGTTTCAAAACATATATAGGCCCAAATCACATCATTAATCATTATGAGGAAGAAAAAAAATCCGCAGGCCACAACTAGGGTTTCAATTTCAGGAAAACCCCATATTTGATTTATATGATTCAGATATAATCTTAATTGAATTTGAAAACTTAAACTCAAAACGAGAAGAAGATGATAATTAAATTCATAAATAATATAATCTTAAGCTAGGGTTTCATGGCATGTCCTGTTAAAGTCAGATCGATAAGGAATGATTCTTCTACTGATAGAGAAGAAGAAGAAGGTGTACTTATAGAATCACAGATGGTGATGATGGGTGGCGATGATGATGAGAAGAAGAAAAAATAAGAAGAAGTTGTTGAGAAGTGAGAAGATTAAGAAGTTGTTGTTAGGTGAGAGGCACTGCTCGGGTGAAGAAGAAGAGAAAAATGAGTAGTTAGGGTTATGAGTGTTAGGAAAATATAGGTTAGATGGAGAGCAACGATTAGAATAGTATAATCGAATCAAGGGTTATTATTAATCGGTCTAGTCGGTTCGGTTCGTCCGGCCTTTATACCTAAATCGTAGGCCGAACCGTAGGATTAACGGTTATGATTACTTAAACCATAACCGAGTTATCCATCAATGGTTGGTTTGAATAAACCGTCTGTTTGACCGATCTCCAGTCGGTTTGGACGGTTCGGTCTGTTCTTGTGCATCCCTAAGCTCAGTTAACACATTTGGGAATCCAGAAGATGCAGAGCAAGATGCCTCAAAACTGGCCTTAGAGTCTATTGCGAAAAAGATAAAAGAAGAAAATATCGCCATGATTAACAAGGTATGCTATATTTCTCTCATTCGTTATATTGGTTTTGCATTCTTGTTTATTATTATTCCTTACACAAATTCGGTTGAGTTTCAAACTTACGTGTTCAAAAAGTAATCTTGTCACAAATTCATGCATATTATACACTCCAAAAGCAGTTGTCTTTTCATTCTTTTTGTTTTTCTAATCAGTAAAGTGTAGTAGTTAAGTGTTAAGTGTTAAATGTTAGGGTGAGTTTTAACCTCCATCACAACTTTATTATGTTTAATACAAAATAGTAAGGTGTGTCATGAGGTTTAGTTTGGAGAAAAGTTATAAGAAGATGGTCGATTCAATTCATTTTCTACACATACCTGAGTTGGGTTTAATTATATGGTAAGTTGGACATAGGGAGGAGCCAGGTTTTTAAAATAGGGATAAGAAAAATTTCCATGTCCATGTTAGAGGGTGAAAAATATGAAGGTTTTTTTTGTACAAAAAAAATATTAAAATTTATAATATTGGACTAAGGAGACAGCTGGACTGGGTGTACAACTGTACACCCATGATCTTAGCTGGCTCCGCCCCTGGTTAGACAGGGTTAGGAATAGGGCTTATCCAAGTTTTGGAAACCAATAATTATTAAAGCCTATTTCTGCTGATTCTCATTACACTCAGTTGACTCTTTAGCATGTCCATTGTAGAATCTTATGGTCAATGTGCTTTTTTTCTAGCACATGCATCGTCCAGATAAGTTGTCTAAATTGTTTATTTTGGAGTCCATAAGTTACCATCTTTTATCGTTGGAGGAGTTTTCTTATTTACAACTAGAGAAGATTGGTTAAAGTTTTTTTGTTTTAAAAAATCTATTTAAGTTGACGTAAGGTCAGTTGGGCATGCAGTTCAGTTTAGCATCTCGTGATAAAGCATAGCAATCGATGTTCATTACATTATCTAGCTTAACTCATTAGGAATCAGGTGGGTTGCTTATATTCTTAACCTTGCACATGCACCTCAAGTGGAGTATAGCATGTATTTTAACTTCTTACATATATCATACCAAAAATAAAAATAAAAATAAATTAAACAAAATAAAATCCATGAAAATATCTCATATATAAATAAATAAATAACCATAAAAACGACTTTTTTTTTATTAAAGTTACAAACAAAAAAGAATAATAAAATATTAAAATCTAACAAAAACACCAAATGAAATTAAAACAAATAAGCAAACCATAATAAACTAAACAAATAATAAACTTAAAAAGAATAAGATAAAATAAAAGAAGTCATAATCCATCTTTTATCAGAAATGTTAAACAAACGCTAATTAAAAATGTTTTTAAAACTTCAATGTTCAGTCAAAATCTTCCAACAAACTACTATTAAAGTAAACAGTAAACTATTTGTACAGAATCGATTAAAGATGATTAAAAACTTATTAGGAAACCTAATTATCGTCTTAAAAAAAATTCCCCCAAGTTAAATATATTTCTATTACTAACAACCAACAACTTTATATTATATCTACGACGAACAATTGTGAGAAACCCCTCTCAAATCCCTACCAAATTACTTTAAAATCACTACTGATTAAAGAGTTTGATCGAGAACCTTAAACTCTATTTTTCGGTTGATAAAAAAGATGAGAAATGAAATTGGGTTCGATTGATTTTTTCTCTCAACTGGACCCATGCATCATAAGTTACACGTGGGATTGCCATGTATCTAATCCAGCCACGTGTCTTAACTGACGCGTTAGGACATAAAATGTCATTGTTAATAAAGTTCAAAAAAAAGTAATTTTATGAAAATAATTATGACATTAAGGTTAAACATAGTCGTTGATAGTTGACCAAAATTCCAAGTACCCAAGGTTTAATTTTTTAATAACTGGATACCAAAGTTCGGATACCAATCGACAAATAGTAAAAAAATGAGAAAATAGACTAACAAGTAATAATGATAAATCCAATCATAATCTCATAAACATGTGTTTGAAATAAGAAAAATTAAACGAAATAAAAAACATGGGAAAAAAGTTACCATAATAGAGGAAAAAAATAGGAACAAAGTACCATAAACGTAAGAAATAGTGCCTACAACTAACTGACCACAAAAAATGGATTATGCTTCAAAAAAATAAGAAATGGATTTTTTTTTTTTAAGTATATTTGTTAGTAGTACGTAAAGGAGGAATGTTAGTTACTGCATGCCGAAAATTTGAAAATATAAGGTCAATCCAAAATTTACTATTTTCGACGGGAAATCATATAATATGGGATAAACATATATACCATCACAATGATGGGTTTATGATAATGTATTTTATGTATTAAAACACAATTGTGTTGAAAACACATTCAACATATAAATGTGATATTTTTCTTTGAACAAAAACACATTAATAATTCAAATATTAAACTCAAACTAACTTATTATGAATTTTAACTGAAAAAAAATAAGTTGAAAAGTAAAGGAAAGAAGATTATACATTGCACTAGTTATTGTCTCTTCCTTGTGAGCTAATATAAGATATGTTTTTCATGTCATTCAAATATAACAACAATAAACACCCAAAATCACATAAGTTAATATATGAATTAAAAAAATTATCGCATTTGTAAGTGCCTTTTTGAAAAATAATTTTGACAAGTTTTTATAAAAAAAATTACCCCCCTAAAATCAAATCATGGTTCCGCCATTGAGTACTAACATATGTAATACAAAAAATCTTAATGTGACATACTACCTCAGTTCCAAGCACTCAATAATAACCAAATCTGGTGGTGTATTTGAGTATTTTATGAAGATTTCAACCATTAGTTTTTCGGTTTCGTAGTTTGAACTAATAATTGGCGAAAAGATGTTTATGTTTGTGTTTTTATCATGGCTCTAGATTGAGGGTTATCCAATAAGGATATAGCCTATTATGGATTGAGGTCACCGAATTGAACATGTCATTAAAGGCTTGGTCAATGGCGTTAAAGTTTTTTAGGCTACTTATGGGAAGTTGCAAGTATTAGCATTTCAGTATCGGTCATTAAAGAAGGCCAACAAAACAATTGCCTTAGTTAATGGACATTTTTATAATAACTTTTTAGGTTATACTGGACTCTATCGCAAGCGTGATAAGTGATTTGCTATCTTCAAGCATTACTCTTATACATTGAAGGATCTTCTCAAAAGAAGTGTTTCCAAGGAACAAATATGTAATGTAATAAGGTAACTAAATATTACATAAACAAGTTATATGATATATATATATAGGTAAGATTGTATTTGCAGAGATATCCTTCAGGGCTTAAAGGAATTACGTGTCGAAAAAGCATTTCTATAGCTCTATGTCCGAAGAATATGGTGATTGTATATGATGGAAGCGGTCACCTAAAAGCTAAGTTGATGGGGGTGCACGGTGGTTATCAAAGTTCATAATAGTACTTTTTTTTCTTTTTTTTTGATACGTGAAAGTCGGACCCAGACTCTACCCAAACCCAGCCAGGCAGACTGGCCCCACTGCCGACCCACACCGCCAAACCCAACTATACAACTAGATTATTAGTAATACAAACCTTTATGGTGGGGATTAAACCTCTGACTTCCTTCTTACTGGAGTTCATAGGAAACCATTGAGCTATAAGCTTGGACCCCTCCTTATTATTAATTGGATCTTGAAATACTGCTTTTACAAGACTGTTCATTATTTCATATTTCGATTCGTTAAGGAATATATTACAAGCCATTTTTGGCGCAAATCATCAAAAGACGAAACACCTCTTGAAAAAGATGGGTGGAAAATGTGAGAATGTCTTAAAAAATTTATGTGTTTCCTATTTAGCGTAAAGAATAATCTGATAGAATTTTATTTACTGTTTGCAGGGCCAGTGGATTGAATGTTTTTACCAGGATGAGGAAAGTCTATTTCAACATCCATTTTTTTAGGATGAAATGAAGAGTGTATTGTTTCTTTACAAAATAACAGATTTGATACGTGTATTGGACTCAAAAGTCCTACCATCTGGTGACGTCGCACTATAAAAGATTTAAGGAGTTAAACCAAATCTATATTGGAAATTGGGATTTCAAGTTGTCACCGGAATTTCTTGATGATGCTCAAAAGAGATCCTACTTTGGATATATTTATTCTAAATATTCTCACTTGTTGAAGTTAATACGCAATTCAGGGGGGGCATTTCCCAGAGAATGCTTTAAAAGTTCAGGTCAATAGTTTAACTTGTTACTGGCTAAGCTTGGTCTAATATATTTTTCGATTTAAGTTTTTGAAAGTTATAGTTATATTAAATGAAACCCTTATAATACTTCACATATTACATCGAACTCCTTCTTACATCGACCGCCTTCATCATATGAATCCATTGAAACTCAAATGATCCAAAGGGTGTGATCAATTGTTGACACGGAATAAAAAACTCGGAATCGTCAAGATCCAACGACTGAATTTTAAAAGGTATTGGTTCAACTTTGTTCCATAGTAGTTTCAATTTTCCTTGTTCCATTTAAAAGGGGGAGATTAGTCATCGAAATTGAGAGCAGATGAGTTTGGAGAATGTTGGAAATTGGGCTTGGGATGGCCAACCAAGCCCATGTTCAATATGAATGACAATTGTGTTAAGTTGAAACATAACGAAAATCAAATGGACAGTCGAGATTACATCTAATATGGTCAGTTACGATCTAGTATAACTAATTAATCCATATCCAAGAGATGGAATCTAATGGTCAAGATTTAACCTTTTAATGGTAACGGCTTTTAATTGTTGTAAGTAACTATTAAGAACACTTGTGTACTGTTTGAAATTTGCAATGGTTTGTAACCGTTGCAAGTAACTATTAAGGAACAACTGCGTCCATTTTAATTAGTGACAGTTTTTAGAAACTGTTGCAAACAGTCATATCCTTTGAATAGCAACTGTTACCAAAGGTACTGTTTCAAAAACTATATAAATTCATGTTTGTGTTGAGTTTGAGACAGAAATTTGGTTTATTTCATTTGATATTTTGAGAGTCTGTAAAAGAGAGATTGTGCTACATTAATTTATGTTCGTTGTTTGGCGTTCATTGAAGTGTTGTTGAAGAACACCAAACTTGTATTGTTGAATACAGGTTTGTGTTGTTTACAAAGGTATTGTTGAATCCTGAAGACATATGCCATTACCTGTATCAGCATCTAAGGCAGGGCGTTAAATGTCTGAAGTAAAGAGATTACTCGCCTCAATACACCCAAGTAAGTTTGTTTAAGAATTATAGATTGTTATTCTTCTTCTATTCTTCTTCTTTTCTTATTTTTGTTTCTAGGAACCAAGTATTACAGAAGTTGTAATATATATAAAAAAAAAAACAAACAAAATGGTAATGAATTGACAGAAATAATACACAAATCGTATTATTATCAAAATTGGTAACGTTTCCAACAGAGAGTCATCGTACAGATATCTGGGTGAGGGTTTTGAGTTATCCAGGAATTTCCCAGCATAATTCAATCCAAATAGTTCAATGCATTATCAGCAGTATTTCAGTTATCTGGGCAAAAAGATAATGCTCCCATTTAACAATCACGATTCTTCCTTTTTACGCGCGAAATATAGGGTTCAAAATATGAGCCAAATGTAACCACTTTTTAATTGCCATGAAAAGATCCCAACTTGTTCTTACAAACCTAAAAAATTTCACATCTTATCCTGCAAAATGTTCAAAATATTTTTCGCCTCAAATCAAAATATTTTCCTATCTATCTGATCACACTCTTGAAGACCCAATTGCCATTGCAAATGCTCTCAAAATCTCTTCAAATTCAAAATCAGTTATTCTTGGGAATCAAATTCATTCCCGAGTTATTAAAATGGGGTTTTCAGAGGACATATTTTCTCAAAATAATTTAATTATTATGTACACAAAATGTGGGGATTTGAATAACGGATTACAAGTGTTTGATGAAATGACAGATAGAAATCTTGTTTCATGGACTTCGATTATCTCGGGTTGTATTCAAAATGGAGAATGTACAATGGGCTTAGAGATTTTTACTGAGATGATCCAGAATGGGTTTCGGCCAAATGAGTTTGCTTTTGGAAGTGTATTGAGGGGGTGTACTTACTTAGAGAATATAAAATTTGGTTCATCTGTTCATTGTTTGGCTTTCAAAAATGGTAATTTGAGTAATCATTTTGTAAACAGTTCAATTCTGTATATGTACGCAAAATGTGGATATGTTGAAAGGGCTGAGCGGGTTTTTGAGTGTATAAAAGACTGTGATGTTGGTTGCTGGAATACTATGATTGAAGGGTATGCTCTAAATGGTTATAGCTATGAAGCTCTGCAACTATTATTTTTAATGAATAAGAAAGGAGTGGTTATCGATCAATTTACATTCATCAGTGCCATAAAGGGTTGCTCAAGTTTGGGTGATTTAAATTTTGGGAGACAGATCCATGCCATGATCATTCAGAGTGAAGTAGAATTGAGTTCTTCAGTTATGAATTCTCTAGTTGATATGTATTTTAAAGTTGGTGAAAAGGTTTCTGCTTTGAAAGTTTTCAGTCAGATGCATGAGAAAGATGTTGTATCATGGAATACCGTGCTTTCTGAGTTTGCTCACGATGGAGATGCCATAGTAGTAGAGTTGTTCACTACAATGCTACGAACAGGATTGTACCCAAATCGTGTTACGTTTTCAATTCTATTTAGGTTCTGTGGGTCATTAGCTGATCTGTCTTTGGGGTTTCAGTTTTATTGTCTTGCTTATCACCTTGGATTCACTAATGAATCCATTGTAGCAAATTCTCTCATCAATTTGTTCTCTAAATGTGGGAAAACTGATATTGCGAATTCTATATTTATTGGTAACCCCCTTAAAAGCATAACGTCATGGAACGAGATGATCATGGGATTTAACTTGAATGGTTGTACCATGGAAGCCTTAAAGCTTTTCACTAATTTATGGAAGTCAGGAATGGAAGTGGATGACTATACCATGTGCAGTATTCTAGGTACTTGTACAGGAATTGAACACATAGCAGTTAGTAGGCAGATTCATGGAGTTATAATAAAATCTGGTTTTTGTTCTCAGAATTTTGTTTGTTCTTCATTAATTAACACGTATGGGAGATTTGGGTTGATAGAGGATTGCTTTATAATTTTCAGAGGAATCGAGAGATTAGACTTGGCATCATGGGGGGCTATGATTTCCTCATTAATTCGTGGGGGTCACATTAATAAACCCCTAGATCTTCTGAAAGGCCTGATAAAAGAAGGCCAGAAACCAGATGAGTTTATTTTGGGCAGTATTCTAAATGGGTGTGCAGATGTTGCAGCACATACACAAACTAAATGTGTTCATTCAATTGTAATCAAAATTGGATTTGGAAGGCATCTGTGTGTTTCCAGTGCAGTTATAGATGCCTACGCTAAGTGTGGGGACGTTGAAAGTTCAAGGATAATTTTTAATCAGTCAGTGAGATATGCTGATTGTATACTTTTTAATACGATGATCATGGCTTATGCACGACATGGTTTAGTCACAGAAGCTACTGCGATTTTGGAGGAAATGAAACGGTCTAATTTAAAGCCAACTCACTCCACTTTTGTTTCAGTTATTTCAATGTGCAGTCATCTAGGTCTTGTTGAGCAAGGTCGAAAGTTCTTTGACACGATAAGCTCAGTTCATGGGATGGTTCCATCTGCAGGGAATTATGGTTGCTTAGTTGATTTGTTTTCACGAAATGGGTACCTTGAGGAGGCGAAATACGTGCTTGAAATTATGCCCTTTGCACCTTGGCCTGCGGTTTGGAGATCCTTCCTTAGTGGATGCAGGATTCATGGGAAAAGAGAGTTGGGACAATGGGCATCCAAACAGTTGCTTGAGCTGGTTCCTGAAAATGATGCAGCTTACACTCTGTTGTCAAAGATTTATTCAGACGAAGGTAGTTGGGAAGACGCTGCAAAAGTGCAACTGGCCATGAATGAAAGTGAAATTCTAAAAGAACGAGGCTATAGTTGGATAGGTTTATAGGGGGAAATGGTCATTGAATTTGTAGCAGATATTCTGAACGGAATAAACTAAGAACAGAAAGATATGATCGCAGGGGTGGAACTTTCTCTTGAAATCTGGCTTACAGGGGAAGGTTTCCCAAGAGCACAGATTTCCACCACCAGTCCCATGCTCAGACGACACAGTACTAAAATCAGCACGCTTTAAGTTGACCAATGTTGGATTATATGCATGCTGTACAGGGTACCATTGTTTTCAGGTAATCCATCTAATTCTTCATCCAGTTACTTATTATCTGAATTTAGCACCTGACCATCTAGTATACAAGATCTTAATGGTTATGTAAGGGTAATGAAACGTATAGCCAGTGTATTAATCATTCTTTGTTGTTACTAATATCATTTTTATTTGTGAGAAACAAAACTCATACAGAGTTCAGTGCTATAACGTTCTTAGTCCATGGAACTTGCTAGGAGCTTATAATCTTTTCTGTTTCATATTCCAGAAAAATCAGGGTTAAAATCCCCGATGAACTTAAAGCAAGGGAATTCATCGATCTTCAAGAGATATAGCATGACTACAGCCTGCTTCTGTTTGCCATCAAGATCAAGCAAACGCTTGTTTTTTAGAGTTAATTAGGATACTTCTGGGTTCACTGCAAATGATCAAAATCTTCGTTCTTTAGAGTTATGAGGATACTTTGGGGTTCATTGCAGATGATCAAAATCTGCTAAGCCGGGGTAATGTGTCATACTACATATGTAAGGGTTCATTCTTGTTACCCTGTAAGGGTTTTCATTCTTAATTGTAAGTGATTTTTCAAATACTCTTTTTCTTTTGATACATATCCTGGTTTTCTGGGCTGAGAAAAACGAATCGGGGGCTACTTATTTATCTTCATCCAAAGGCAAGGGATAAGGATGTATAACAAAAAGTACTAAATTATTACCCTCACTAGTTCAATTTACGATTCTACCCTTTCTACCTTTAATTATTTTTTTATTTAAAAATTTTATAATAATTTTTTTTCACTTTTTTTATTTATTATTTATTAGTTTTAAAAAGAATATGAATCCAAAAATAAAATTAATTAATTAATTAATAAAAAAATATCAAGCTAGCCTATGATAATCGGAATTACGGGATTTTAATTAGCTACCGATTATACTACAATCAGTTGTTAATTAAAACCACAAACTATCAATTGTGAAAGTAGAAAATTTTAAAAAATTTAAAATTGTACAAAATTTATATGTGAGGCTACTTTCACAATCGGTAGATATATCAAACGCCGAAACTACCGATTGTGAAAGTAAAATAGTTCTAAATTTTCTAAATTTTGAAAATTTTATATTTGGGTTTATATTCATAATCGGTAGATGTATGATTTGTCGAAACTATCGATCGTGAATTCAGAAAAAAATGAAATTTTTTAAATTTTTAAAAGAATATATTTGGGACTATTTCCATAATCGGTAGATATAAGATTTGTCGAAACTACCGATTGTGAATGTAGAAAAATTCAAAATTTTCAAAAAAATATATTTGGGGCTATTTTCACAATCGGTAGATATATGATTTGTCGAAACTACCGATTGTGAATGTAGAAAAATTCTAAATTTTGAAAATTTTATATTTGGAGTTACTTTCACAATCGGTAGGTATCTAAAATTTTCTAACTTTGGAAAAAAATTATATCTGAAGCTATTTTCATAATCGATAGATATTGAACTTCTCTAAACTACCGATTATAAAAGAAAAAAAAATTGAAATTGGAAAAAAAATATTTTGGGGCTAATTGTATAATCGGCAGTTTACAAACTATCAATTATAAGTATTTTTTTAAAATAAAAATTTATTCAAAAAAAATTAAAAAATATATTAAAAAAAAATTAAAAAAATTGGGGCTAATTGTATAATCAGTAGTTTACAAACTACTGATTATTGGTGTTTTCTAAAATAAAAATTTATTAAAAAATAAAAAAATATATTAAAAAGAAAGTAAAAAAACAATTGGGACTAATTGTATAATCGGTAGTTTGTGAACTACCGCTTATTGGTGTTATTTTGAAATAAAAATTTATTGAAAAAAATAAAAGAAAAACAAAATTATAAATAAAAAAATTAATTAATTATAATTTAACTAATTTAATAACTAATACAATTAATTAATATTAATTAATCAAGGATATATTTAATTATTACATAAAATAGATGGATAAAGGATGATGAAAAATATACTCCGTACTATTTATCTTTTTAATAGCCCCTATTAATTCTCTTTGGCCCAAAAAATACCAGGATACCTGTAGCCCTGATTTATTAAAAAAAGAACATAGTCTAGAAAAGAGAAAATGGATTGGAAATAAAGTAGAAACCATATTCAAGTGGCCCTAGAGGCTTTGAAGTTTACAAAAACAATTTATCCATGCTGCCACCACAATAAGCAGTTACCACCTTGAATTCCTTTCCTAAGGCATCCAAAGTGGTTCAAATACACGAACTCAGCATTCTAACTTAACATGGACGGGGGGCATTTAAAATTGTGCATTGCTGAAAAATGAAACCATGCATCTAGTACTTTGAAACATTTTGTCTATTCTCTGCCATGTTGGACTATGAACTTCTAGAAGTTCCTTTGCCTTGTCCTGTAGTTGTGTGTGGCACCGAACTGACTCGCCATGAATCTGTTACAGAGAAAGGGTGAACTGGAAATAAGATTCCTTCACAAAATACAACCAACTAAATCCTCAAGTAAACAATCAGAGGATGCTTTGTCACTTGATACGGAAAATATCGATGATAGAATTTTATCAATCAGTGTTATCATGGTAAAATGATTCTGTACAGTACACAATCACTCAAAGTAAAGCCCATTCTATTAGGATAATATAAGCAAAATTTCAAATAATTTTGGTGTAATCAACCATGAGTCTTAGGTTTGGATTCATATTCCAACGACGACTTAATTGAAATGCTTTTTAGTATTTGAATTCTGTTTTTTCTTTTTGGCCTTTTTTAAATATCAATCATGCTGGATTAGTTTCATGGTGTGCCATACTACCTCACCTCTCAAACTGGAGGGCACCTAGAGATCTTATAAGCAGAACTTCCAAAAGAAATTATAAGTAATGTGATCAAAATTAAATAACAATAAGAAAAACAAACTGATACCTTCAGAAACAGTCTGATTACTGCTTGGATAAACTCGTAGTCGTTTCTGCAGGAAGTCTCGTGAATGAAGTAATCCAATAGCAGCTCAATAGAATGCATCTCTGGTCTCTTCTCAGGCTCCTGTTGATCTTCATCGTCTATGATCTGAAGCATCCGGAGCTCCATATCAAGAGCTGATGGGGATAATTCCTTGATGTATTTTGTGAATACTGAAACTGCAACAAAGAGCATATAGAGGTGAGACTAATACTCCGGAAGAATCACCAAGGAAGAGGCTTTGATGATAGCACTTGTATGTATAAGTGAAACAAATCTTCCATCAGCCAATATTTAGGGATCTGAGAACAGAATCTGTCTCACGGGATTACTCTGGTCACCCACAAATTTGAAACTAGTGATTTAAAGTAACAACAATCTTAGTATTACTCAGGCATAAATGTCATCAATTGTTTAGCAAAACCTAAAAAGTAACAAGCAGAACAAAAACTTACAACTTTTTGTGTCGGCAGAGGTTTGAAGAAGTTGCAGAAACTTGGAAGCTGGTAAATTACGGTCTCTCGTGTGGTTTCCCAGTGCTTCACCACTTTCCTTCTTCTCCTCCAAAGTCAAATCACTGGGCTTGAACACTATGTCTCCTGAAAGAGTTGGAACTGTAGGCAAGAAGAAAGGTGCTTTCTCTGGCTTTTTAGGTGGCTCAATTGGTTTATTACGCATCTGAAAAGTGGTTCGAAAATATAAACACTTCTGTCTAAAGAAGAAATGTGAGCCTAATGTGGTACAACATTCAAAATTAAATAAAGATTATATTTGCAAACCTAGTGAGTTTGCACCAAATAATCACAAACAGTAAACATGTGCGCCCAAGTGCCAGATACCAAGAAAGCTAGATAAGAACAATATTTCTTCTCCCTTTTCCGCTCTTTCATATTTTTTTATTTTCAAAAAAAAAAGATATAAGGTGGACAGAGGAAGAAAAGAGCAATGCCTACCTTTATAATGTCTAAGTTGATCAAGCTTTGCCACTGGCTCTTCGGCAACAATGATAAGGTAACAAGATCGGGTATTTGGTAATCTAGACGTGGGGCACCAACAATGTCTTTATTTTGCGACTGGTTTCCAGTAGCGTTATCAGAATCTTTATCGGCATCTCCATTTGAAGAGACAGCTGGCAGTTTGACACTCACAACATCTTTACCACTCGCAAATAAATCCACATTAGAGGAACCGGAGAACATTGCTTGATTAACCCTGATTGACACGAAATGCAATTTAAACTGTGTTGCAACGACTCGGACACGGTGTCGGTGTCGGTGTCTTGTATCCAATACGTGGACACGGCACACACAATATAAATATCATTGGATTTAGTAGTTTAACATAGATAGATAACTATATAAGGTAGTGAATTTGCAAGATATATGCGTATAATATGTATGATTAATCCAAAAGGCATTACATAAACTTCACTGGAGAGAAGAAGTTGGGATAAAAAGGGAGAAAGTCTAGAGCAAGATCAGTGGACAGATTTGGAACTAATATTTTGTTACTAGAGTTAAAACTTCTCACAGAATCTAGTAAAATATCTAAGTTTCCTAATATTAAGTATTGATTTATCTTGACAGCTGTTGATATCTAATAATTTAGTCAAAGTTTTCTAACTGAGTTGTATCTTGAAGTATTGGAGTATTAATACGTGTGTCCGTGTAAATACGTATTGACAAGGCTGAAAATTTTTTTAGGCGTGTCGTTGTAACACAGAATTTAAATTAAAAAATAACTAGGGTAAAACTGAAACGGTCCCAAGCCATACACCCCCTGACTTTTGTTAACGAGTAGTAAGATTGAAAATGATGTTGTTTCAGTGAGATATTCAACATGGTATAGATTAACCTCACTTGCAATCAGCCTTGTAATCAGGTCCACGTGGATCACACAAATTGCGTGAATAAAAATGAATGAATATCTTGCAAAAAAAAAAAAAAAAGAATCAAGAGTAAACTCACCACAAGTAGACCCCGTTCTGCTCAACATGAGAAGTTGCTAAGACATCCATGTTGGGTGACAGAGACAATGCAGTGATGGATATATCAACGTGGATTGCATCTATCTGTCTTGCCAAGATAACATCCCAAACTCTAAGAGTGCCGTCCATACTAGATGATAATAACCATTTACCATCCTCGCTGAAGCACATGTCTGTAACGCGATCTGTATGACCTTCGAATTTCCGAACCATTCTTAAGGCCACAATGTCAAACACACGGATAATCATATCATCTGATACAGTAGCTAAGAGACCTGAAATCATCAACATTGCCTTAGCAAGGTCTTTTCCGAGATAATGGGAAACATGAAGGGAAAACGTTGGAAAAGTGAAACATTACCATTTGGTCTGTGATAAACAATCTTAACAACAGAGGAACCCACATCCCAACTAGATTTCAGATGACGCCCCTTGAAATCCCACACCTGCAAAGACACATTTATAAGACAACACACAGAAATATGTCACAAAGGCGAAGCAAGCTTCTTTATCGAAGTTGTACAAAAGCTATAAACCAGAACAATTTTCATTAATGATTTAATTGGATGATAATCGTCACCCATAGACATACTGTTTTTCCCCAAGGACCCTAAAAATTTGAAATCTTTGGTTTTAATGAAAAAAAATATGCGACTGCTTGTGCAGTCCTCGTAGTCTGATTGGCTTGTACTCTGGACATTGTAACTTAGTTAATAATAGATTGACTACTATCAATGGTAGATCCAATTAATCCGCCAATACTATGTGCAATATGGATAGTTATATGTCATCACTTTCTTTATAATTAGGACAGGTGGCACTGGTTTTCAAATATTAAAGCAGCAAAAATAGAACAAAACGTAAAATGAATACCTAGACTATGATGCTTTATAAAACCGGAAATAGGAAATTTCAGATTCAGACCTTTATATCTCCATGATATCCTGCACTTATCACAAAAGAGTTTGTAGCATCACATGCAACCCCGACCACTTCACCGTCATGAGCATAGTTTCTGCTTACAGACATGTCACCATAACTACCTCTGCTCTGTCCTGATTGGAGATTAAAACGTTCAATCCATCCATCCTCAGTCCCAAGAAAAGCAAAATTTCCACAAGCACTGATTGCGCAAGCCTGAAAAAAAAAGAAAAACAAATAAAAACAGTGAACATGTTGAAATTATGAATTTCCAGCTAAATATGCAGTTGGACTCTTTGGGGCTCGAGCTGTGTTTGCACCGAAACGTGGACGTGAGGACTTGATACTCTTAGACAGCTTAGTGTTAGTTTTCTAGTAACTTTTGGGCTAAAGCAGATAAGTGGGCTGTTAAATGAAATTGTAAGAATTGGCTCAAAAAATACCTTAATAGGTGTTCTATCGCTCGTTGATGGTGTCAGGATATGCTCGCCAATGACAAAGTTCTGAAGCCTCCATACATATGCCCGTGAAGTATCCGTATGACAAGTAACAACATTGCACCAATCACGTTCGCGAATTTCAGCTAAAATAGTTGACATAAGGAATGGGGTGGTTCAGAAATCTATCAAACGAATGATTAAGTACTCCATATATATTCTGGTTTAACTTTCAGTATTTTCTACATCAGTAACTGAGCTCAACTCTCAACATTTTGCATTTCGGGAAATTACCTTCTGTTTGTCTTACTTATAGTAGATCAATACAAATAGAAACTGTTCATTACTTCAGTATATACATTATAAAAAAAATAATAATAATTGAAAAATAAGGGATTAAGAAAAGCTATAATCCAATGGAGAACCATTTTTAGTCCTAAGTATGCATTCAAAAGATATTATGCGGTGAAAGGCATGGGATAACAAGCATAGTAGATGAAGTTATATAAAGCTCAAGTAAGAAATCAATATAAGCATAAGAGCAGAAGATTGCGAGGAAGAACTTACCAAAATCAAAACAAATTACAGGCTTCAATTTTATCTCTTCTTCCTGAAATATAAAAAAATACCAAGTTACTACTAGATACATGTTAAAACTGACAGGCAACATGAGTTTGGATATCATAGAGAAAAAAGGAAACCCCAACGATTAGGACCTATCACATCAAGTTAATGTGGCAAACCAGATGATGTCTAACAGGCTCGGCAATGGGATATGGAAGCATTCACCATCTAGTATATGTAGTGCTTTTAACGAATAAATTGATGTATGCTTGAGGCCGCTTGACAACAACAAAATGGAACAGTGGTATACATTCACATATACTCGACTATCTAACACATGGAAAAACACCAGAAGCCAAAAGCATAGCTCTGAATATACCTTCATCCTTAATTTCTTGGCTCTTTTAGATACATGACGCTGAGAAAGCTCTCTACTTTGTTGATCCTGGTAATAAAAGTTTTCAGCCAACAAAGATTATGTCAAACTTCAAATCAAGTGGTAGAAGTGTAGCAAAATATAACACCGATGAAGAACTGCCAGAAAATTGAAGGGAAAAAAAGACACAAAAGGCTCAGAATTTCAAGAAAAAATCCTTTTAAATGAACACTCTCTTCTTTATTCTGAAGTAAATAAAAGTTTTAATTGGTGCATGATTGTCTCTCTGCCACGCATCACAACAACGACATATTACATACAAAGTTGCAAGAGATACTAAATAAAATAAGATATAGAAAGAGAAATCCTTTTAAAAGAATAACTAGCAAGCGAACGCAGACTTGTGACAACCTGAATAACAGAGAAAAGACGAAAGGCACGATCCTGACCAGCAGATAGAATGTGTCTTCCATTCGCATAAAACCTGTAAGAAATCAAAGATAAGTAAAATAAACAAAAGTTGTGTTAGGAAAGTAAATGCTGAACTGCACGTGTTGGGCCCAATATAAGTTCTAGGGGAAAAAACCCGCCCTACAAGTGAATAGGAGTAAGTGTACCCTGTGTTATGTGGCATAGGAAAAACCGTAAAAGCTCATTCTCACTTGATTAATATCGACCGTCAAACACAAACACAACAGTTCATCCTATCTTATTATATAGATTTGCACACTGTGATGCACAAGCCAATGAACAATTACGAGTAACTACAACCTACAGGATTGTATACTAACAGAAAAAAACAGTAACAAAATACATATGAATCATATCATAATATTGACAGAATAATATTCCTACATTAGGTAGTTAAATGAAAGATATTCAGATTCGTTTATACTTCGATAACCTGCTGCTGAAGCATGGTCTACAATAAACAAAAAGTGACCCCACTCCTACAGCGTGTTTGGTTGGAGGGAATGGAATCAATTTCCTAGGAATATAATTCCATTCCCATGTTTGGTAAATAGGAATAGAGAGTGGTTAGGAATATGATTCATTAAAAGCAAGGGAATACAAAACCCATGGTGGGTGGTGGGTTTAGGATTCCCCCTCTCCAGGGAATATGATTCCTAGGAATGGGATTCCCTTCCCACCATCCAAACACGCCGCTAAAGTCCTTCGTACTTCTTTCACAATATATGTTGCTCCTTTTTCTTTATCACAACAAAACTGACATTAACCAAGAAGACACGAGATAACAATACTCAGCAAAAACAAACTCACCTCACACACCGTGGAGGTGCGCTATGGCCACTTCGAAAGCGTAAAAGGCGAGGATCCCCATCACTCGTATCAAAGATCCACATCTGTAACAGAGAAAAATGATATGCACAAATTTGGTTATGAAGGAAGATTAACAATGAAATTGCACAACACGAAAGGTTTAGTAACTATAACTATTCAACCGGCCTACAGATAGTGCAAAAATTTCAGGTGCATTAGAGGAAAATATAAGCCCCAAACATACATTTAACTAATATCACAGTCGACAGTTGATGAGTCATAAAAAATTATAGCACGCATCTGGAACAATTGCATTTCAGCTTTTGATTGTATTTCCCCAAACGGAAAAGGCAAACAAGAGAAACGAGGGGGTTTCAACTTAAGATTAAATGTTTAAGCCATCTAAATATATTCAAGCAGGTTTATTTTTAGAAATCCCTTCGAGAAGTTCACTTACATAGCAGTATTAAACCAGTTAGGCAGCAAAATATTATAGAAATACTCTTCGCAAAATCAATATTAAGTAAAGTGATCTCACCTTTATGGAGTTATCAACCGAAGAACTCATAAGCACCGGCTCGTTAGCAAAGAAATGCAGTGATACTATTGAACTGTCATGAGCATCTCTTATAACTGACTGAAGCTTTCTTTTCTCAAGATTCCATATGCTTATAACACCTGATGAACCGCCTGATGCTAGAAGGGGCTGCCCATCTTAAAGGGGAAAGAACAAGTAAGGTATTAGGGCAACAAATTGTCTTGGACTGACGATGAAGATACAATCACCAAGAATGGTGGCAATACAACTTATGTAGATTTTTGTATACATAATAAGCGCAGAGATAACATCTCTAGAACACCACCCAAGCAGAATCCCATATATGAAAGATAGGCCTTTACCTGTTCTGAAAGACATGGCGGTCACAGCACCTCGTGTAGAATGTGTAAATGTAACTAACTCCTCATCATACTTAAGATTATGGACATGAACATTGCCATCCGCACAACCAACTGCAACCACATCCAAGGCGGGTGATGAAACACAACAACAGACGGATGAATTCCATCCCTTGAACTCATAAAGTTTCTTCTTTGAGCTGACATTCCAAAGCTGTAATGAACCTTCTTGGCTTCCTATTATCACCTGCATGTCACGAATTTCTCAATTGGACTTATATATGAATGAAACTAAAGCAAAAGTGAATATCTTGAACATAACTTTTTGAAATTCAAGTACGAACTCTTTTCAAAAGCAGTGACAAATGAACACATTACCTTGTTTAAGTACGTTTCTGGATGCATTATGCAGCTAGGAGTGAATTTCTCGTCCAACAAAATGTGTCCAACTGGAGCAAGATTTTCCTCAATCCCTTTGAATGCCCACATGAACATATTCCCTTTAACATCAACACTTAGGATGTGGTCTCCAAACAATAACAAAAAATTGACTTTCTCACTATGCCTACTCCAAGTTGCTACCTGTAACAATTACCACTACTGTTGTCAATCACTAGAACAACAAAATTGATAATAATAAAATAAAAATTAAAAAATTAACAGATGATTCTTCTATACATGCTAAACAGCATTCCTTACTGAAAAAGAAGATGCCAATTTGGGGCATATAATTTTTGAAAGACTGCTCCATCTTCAGTATTATCAAAGTTTAAATGATAGCCTAAATTTTTTAGATTAGAATAAAATGACATTTAAAACAAAAAACTCTAATTCATAAACAACCTGATGAGCACGCTTATAAACCGCAATGTCATTCCCATATGCAGCAAATGTAAAGTCACGGAACGATGCAAGAGCACGGATCTTCCTTGGTAATTGAGGCCCTTAAAAAAAAAAAAAAAAATCTAGATTGAGTAATTAAAGGACACAAAATTGTCATTTTCCCACAAAGAAAATAACAGGTCAAGACTTCAAAGTGTTTTAAGACTTACCAACAAGAACCAAAGTCAGCTTAACGCACTGCAACAGCAGACAGAAACAAGAAGAAGAAATTAAACCATTGAACTTAAAAATTAAAACCAGAATTATATTGAGAAAGGGAGATAGATAAGACTTATGACTTACATCGTAAATCTGCCAAGCTTTACCAACACTAACAGTAACAAAAGTTTCAGTACCTAATCTCTGAACTGAATATGGAACATTACTTGTGATATAACCAATAGCTCTAAAAGGTTCAAAAATTCCCATTTTTTTTCTCCAAAATTACAACGAACAATAGAAGTCTAGGGTATGGAGATTGAAGAAAGAGATTATAATTAGGAAAGTAAAGTTTGAGAACTGAGCCACCTTAAACCCTAAACGCTAAACCCTTCTCAGGTGAAGAAGAGAACGAATGAATTTTCGTACCTAAAGGTTTTTGGCAACAACATTAGGTTAGTTTAAATTGATATTAACACTGGCGTATTCGATAAGGGGTGCCATATAATTTTATGAGGCACAGTTCAAAAGACTCTTCTGCAGACCCCCGTTTTTAGTGAGCCATTTTTTATTTTTATTAAAAGGAGAACAAAAAGAGATCTGAGAGCGTCCACAATGGTCCGACTATAAGTCGGACCAAAGATCATTTTTAATCTTTAGTCTGGTTTTGGGTGGCGTAGTGGAGCGACGGTATTTGAGCTTTAGTCCAGAAATACCACTGTAGCAGACTAGATTTGGGAATTTTTCTGGACTAAACATGGTTTAGTTGGGCGGGCTCGTAGTGTTCCGCCTAGCATCAAGCGGCGTCGCAGTGTACCGCATGGAATGAAGTGTTACTCTAGGAAAACGCTCAAAAACACGGGCGGTATCCTAAGAATGCGCCTGATCAAGCGCTAGCCTAGAATTACGCCTGATGAAACGAAGCTCTAGGATCACGCCCACTAACAGACGCAACGCTAGAATACCGCTCAGTTGGAGTGTAATCATAGGATACCCCCTACAATCAAACGTGTTGCTAGGACTCCGCTCAGATATATGCGAGGTGCTAAGACGCCGCTCGCTGCTAGGCGCGCCCCTAGGAGTCCGCCTAGATAATTTGTTACCGTTTTGTTACCGTTGTCAAAGGCTATAATTTGTATTCTGATACACCTATAAATAAATGAATTTATATCTATCATTCTCATTCTAAATTCACATCTTTTACATTTCATAGAAAATTTATAATCTATCATTTTCATAATTATGGCTTACGAAATTTTAGGCTTAATGCAGAGAATTTTAGCCTAGAGGAAGATTTATCCCTATGTCGAAACATAGTATTACATTATCTAGCAACGGGACATGAACGTCGGATGAATGGTTCAATGAGCATGCAATGGTTAGAAGATATTCATGCTAAATTTTGTGATGAAATCGGTAACCCCAATAACCGGAATAGAGAAGACCTTTTTTATCGATATATGGAAATCACAAGGGCAGTACTAGAATTTTCTTCTTTAACCACTAAGGTGAATGAAAGAAGAATTAGGAATGAAACTGATGATGAAGTTGTTGCCAGATCTCTGTAGGAATGGAGAAGATGGAAACGTTCAGATTTCAGGTACCAACCTCACTTCGATATCCTAAGGGTGACGGAAGAATACAATCCTTTTGTGTTGATTATTCTCCGAAGATGTGAAGAACGTCGTCCCGGGCGTGATACGACCCGTTGAAGGTTTTATAATAGGTTTGCTTAAGTGTTTAAGTGTAATATATTGATTTTTTATATTTCATCTCCTTTAATGTTACACGATGTATGCCTTTTCGATTCAATGAAATGATGTTACAAAATAAAGTTACTTCCGGTTACAACCAAACTCTGAGAAAATATTTGAAAACTTTCCAGAATACGAAGATAAAGTTGAAAAAATACTACCGATTACAACCAAACTCTGACAAAAGTTAGAAAAAATCTCAAAATCGGTTGATAAAAGTTAGCAGTTACTTCCGATTACACTTTGGACTTAATGAACTCGTAGCTTTCAACAAATGTGAACTCTTCTCCTTTTTCCTGATAGTACTGCATTTTTGCGAGATCCTCCTACACTGGCATAGGAAAAAAAAACAGAATTCATCAAGTTTACTATGTTGTTATTGGAAGACCAAACAACTTAGCTTATGTAAAAGATACTTGCAAATTGTTGGATCGACAAGCCTAAATGGGTGGGGTTAAAGATCCGTTGTTGTATAGCTATATAATCAGCTATCCCTATTCGGATAAGTTGGTATCTATCATGAATTTGTTCAAGAGATCTTTGTTTTGGATTTCCATATTCTCGAGCATATTGGATGTAGATCCTTCCCCAAAAGGTTTCAGGTTCAACCCTTCCAGCTATGACATCTTCACGTAGGGTTTCGCTATGCCAGGTTTTGATTATAGCCAAATCTTCAGCTGAATCAAATGTTTCCATGTTTGTAGGTAGAGTTATGAAGTGAATTACAAAGAGGAGATGATTAAATGAAATTTGTAGAGTGTATGAAACTAGGTGTGTGTGGTATTTGGTAGAGAAAACAGATGTATTTATATGATAAAGAGAGAGACTTAACGGCTAGTATTTTCAAAAAGTTACTACTTAGCATGAATTCTTTCTAAATACAGAATAGATCATGAATTCTCTCTAAATAACTCAAACTCATTACTCCATTTTCAAATGAGACAGCTGTTCGGATAGCAAATGAGTTTGTAATTTATGATTAAAAAAAAATAACATGAGCTAATAAGTAGAGCTAAACTCACTTTTGCATGCATCGCGGCTACACTTAGCATGTGCAGCAAGCCTTTAAACCCCTAGGTGCCCCTAGCGGCCGAGTTGTGTCTCGGGGGGGTTTACAAGAGATTTACCCATAAAACCTATCCAGAGGATTTACAAATTTTTAATCCTCACCAAAATATGACCATAAGTGTTTGATTAAGTCATTTCGCAAACGAATATGAGTATCTTTGTCGAATACTGCACGTCAGCGTTGGTCCATTCTCATTCTCGAAAGTTCAGCAGTGTTGTGTCTAGAAGTATTTACCGGTGCAAAGTGGTTGCGTTGATCATACTCATGTGGCCAAACACCGGGTAAACGTTCATCCTCCACTATCATATTATGTAGAATGATTACAGTTTTCATTATATATGCTAGTACGTCTGGATTCCACATTCGTGCTGGTTGCTTGATGATTGCAAATTGATTTTGCAGTACCCCGAAGCCTCGTTCTACATCTTTTCCGCAACCCTCCTGCATAGCAGAAAATTTATGTTTCTTATGAGAATCTAGATGTTTAATCGACATCACAATAGTAGCTATTGCCGGGTATATTCCATCACCAAGATAATACCCCATATCGTAATGATGTCCGTTGACAACAAAGTTCACAGCCGGTGTTTTCCCGTTGATTAGCTTTTTGAAAATATACGAACGATTCATCACATTTATATCATTGTTAGAACCAGGCATACCAAAAAATGCATGCCAAAACCATAGATCATATGACACCACTTCCTCCAGGATAATACTCTCGCTACCTTTGTACGCAGTATAAGCACCTGATTCAGCCAATGTGCATTTATCTCATTTCCAGTGCATGCAATCAACACTACCAAGCATCCCCGGAAATCCCCTTTCCTTGTTCTCAGCAAGAAGCAGTTCAACATCACGCTTAGTTGGTGTGCCCAAATATTCTTTCTCGTAGAGATGGACTATCGTCTTACAAACCTACGAGTTGCTTCAAAAACTGTAGTTTCTCCGATCCGTAAATACTCATCTATTGCATCTGCCACACATCCGTAAGCTAACATTCGTATTGCTGCAGTAACTTTTTGCTGAGGGGTTAATCCAAGAACACCACAAGCATATTTTTTTTGAAGAAAATAATTATTTACGGCTACGACATCTCCCAATATACGGTTGAATAATTCTCGCCGCATTCTAAATCTTCTACGAAATACATTAGGAGGAAACGTCGGGTTTCTGTAAAAGTAATCTCTCCATAGAAGTTTTGCACCGGCATCACGTTCTCTTGGTATTTGGATACGGGTATGTGGCCAGTTCATACTTGAAACAATTAATCCCGCAGTGACTGCTTGGTTATTTTGGCTCAATGCAAGTGAAACTTCATCTGATGAGTAGTTACTATTGTTATCATCATCACCTAATGAAGAAGAAGAAGAAGAAGAAGAAGAAGAAAAAGAAAAAGAAGAAGAAGAAAAAGGAGGAGGAGGAGGATGAGGAAAAATAGAAGAACAAGAACCATAGTACCGATTGTTATTTTGATAGTATGCCATTTGCTTTTTGATGGTTGTATTTTTGGTTTGTATAATTGGAGAATCGAGTGTTCAATTTATAGGCAAATTAAGATAAGATTTTGAGTTTTGAATTGACAATACATGGTTGGTATTTTAATGTAAAAACAGAGTTGAGGCAAGTGGGGTGGACAGACGAATCAGAGATATGAAATGTCGGTTGACAAGACAATACCAAATGACCAAAACGACAAAGGAAAAAATTTTCAGAGTTTTGAATTGACAATACACGGTTGGTATTTAAATGCAAAAACAGAGTTGAGGCAAGTGGGGTGGACAGATGCATCAGAGCTATGAAATGTCGGTTGACAAGACAATACCAAATGACCAAAACGACAAAGGAAAAAAAATTCAGAGTTTTGAATTGACAATACACGGCTGGTATTTTAATGCAAAAACAGAGTTGAGGCAAGTGGGGTGGACAGACGCATCAGAGATATGAAATATCGGTTGACAAGACAATACCAAATGACCAAAACAACAAAGGAATAAAAATTCAGAGTTTTGAATTGACAATACAAAACTAGTATAAAGGATAAAATAAACGATTATAAATGTAAGAAAAATAATTTGGAAAGACAATTCAAATCTGGGAAAAGAAAAAAAAAATTGTTCAACTAACAATTCAATGCTAATGAATTACTACTCTTCCGTATCTTGATTCTCGATCGCCGAGCACGAGGGTATAAATGGAGGCAAAGCTGATCTGAAATTATAGTTATTTGATTGCATTTTTGATGACGATCCCTGACCCATGGTGTTCCACATCGGTGGTGGCATATTCTGAGCATACGTGCCAAACCCAATGGGTAGTTGTTGTTGACGAAAATGGGCAAGCTGTGAGTTCAACATGTTGTTTTCATTTCGTAGACCCTGCATTTCTGTATCTTTGGCAATGAAAAAGTCCATCCTCTCCTTAGTTTCATTTAATGTAAAATCTCGAAACACGTGGGTAAAATCAGCATAATATTGAACTAAATCATAAGCCGCGACCTGTAATGAAAAAAATAAAATCAAATTCTGAACCATCACTGTATACTAAAATCAAATTTACAGTGTTTTGTTATATACTTAGTATGGTAGCTGTTGTGGGGCGGAATGGGTACATGTTCACGAGGACGTTGGATGTTGTGTTTAATACGGTCACCAGCATAACCGTACGGTTCAACCTCCCAATCGACTTTCGTGGCATATTTCTGCAGGTTAGTCACATGTCGCCAATACTCCGTATACAGATCATAGTTAACGACACGTACTAATTCACTTGCAGGGACCAGACAGTTTTCGCTCATCTCCTCAACCACGTCGTTGCTGAAGTTGGAAATACAACTAGGCAGGTTGCTAGGAAAGCCCCATGTTTGATGGTTCTTCCTCCAACACCGATCTCCGAGATACATGTTATTCGTTTGATAAGAACATGGTTCAAGAGGGGGAGGCGGAAGAGGGTTTGCTTGGGTTTGCTTATGAAAAAAATAGGGTTCAGGAGAGTTGCGGCAGATAGGATGGGGCGGGCTGCTAGCAACTCGCTTGGAATCCCAGGCGGGGCGCTAGGACACCGCCCGTCCCATTGATATCAAACGCTCTTTTCGCACATGTGCCACTCCACCAGGCGGGATTTTGGGACATCGCCCCATCAGGCGTGATTCTGGTACACCGCTCGTCTCTTGGGCGTTATCTTCCGTTTCCGCCTCACATCGAACGTTATTCTAGGATTTCGCCTGGTTCAAGCGTTATTCTAAGACTTCTCCCGTCTTAACAAGCGCTATGCTGGTATACCGCCCAACACCAGGCGTTGTATTAGGACACCGCTCGACTATTTACGGCTGTTCTTGGGTCGGACCAAAGACTAAAATTTTTAGTCTTTGGTCTTTTGGGATGGTCGACCCACTGTGGACGCCCTGAGAAGAGTAAAAATTGTAATTGACTCGTTTAGTAGGACCTGCTCAATATATTTGTATGATTCGGACGAAATTATCTTTAGAAATCACATAAATTACATATGTTTAACATCAAATTGAAACCTAATCTTGAGTCCTATCATCGTCTCTCCCAAAAAAAAAAAGTTAGCTTTCCTAAATTGTAACCTTAACTCTTTACCACCACTACCAAAATCCATTCCAAAATAAAATACATTATCAATTAAACTATATAAAAAATATTAATGATGATAGTTGTTGATGTAAAAAAAAGGTAACGTATATAACTAATAAAAATTCATATATTATCTCTGTTTCAATAAAAATATTACTATCATTTTTTTATTTTAACTTAAAAATTTAAAATAAAAAAATAATAGTAACACTTTTACTGAAACGAAAGGAATATTGTTTATCATTAATACCATTCAAAGAATAAAATAAAACAAACGGTAGTCGATCGAAAAAAAATTATAGTTTTGTCTGAGAAGTTATATCTTTAATGGTACTTGATTAAAACTATTATACTATATCTTGAACAGTTTAACATATGATACTGGTTTCAGTGCAATTGAAAGAGCTAATGGAATTTTTATTTATTTGTAAACACTTTATGTATATCACCTTGAATGAATAGGGATATCAATAGTCCTTTCGCGGTTGTAGTGATCACTTTGAGTTAAGCTCCATTTTAATCTTTAACCCTAACTTTGTAATAGTATTTGTAGGATTTGAATATTAGTTTGTCATCTTAAAAAATAGTTTGGACGAGAATAAAATTATTTGCCATTAATGAAAGTTTAAGTTTTGGTCTAGGTTGTATGGACTCGTCTAGAAAGATATCGTAACCGTGTTGGATACACGATCGGACATAACATACGCCTGATATTTTCGGACACGCGATGGACACGTCATATCATGTGTCCCGTAAAATCTAATATTGGATACGCTATGAACATTAATATGACACTTCCGGACACTCCATAAATAGTTCATATTGGTTTGAAAAATCAAAATAAACTAAATATGATATTAGTTTATTATTTTTTTTAGCTAAATTCAAATATTATTTTTAAAAGACTTATTCGTTATTTTATATTATTAATTTCATTTAATTAGTAATCAAGTATTTAAAAATAAAAACGGTCATTTTATAGAGTAGAGTGATGTAAAATCTAATTTTAATGGTGTGTATAATACATATATAACGTGTCCCCGTAACCCACTTTTTTTAAAATTTGACGTATCCCCGTAACCGTATCGTGTCGTACCGTGTCCCGTGTCCGTGTCCGTGCAACATAAGTTTTGGTAATGGTTGTAAGGATTAAGGTTGGAGCGAGGAACAAGACGGCGAATAGGTTTCATTTTGACGTTAAGCGTGTGTGACGAAATTGTGATATTTACGGGTAATTTCAATTAACTCGATACAAAAATATTGAATCGGCCCTAGTGAACGAGTCAATTACGACTTTTTCTCTTCTCATATCTCATTTTGCTTTCCCTTTCACAAAAATCTTCCCATTATGTTTTCCATTAGGCCAAGTCCTATGTACCTTGTCAAATTGGGTTGTTTGCCTAGCCAGGTGGATGGGAAAACTAGTCGCGCCACTATGGAAGATGTGGTGAGCGACAAAGACTCTGGCGCTTGACAGACAGTTGGTCGCCAGCGGCTACTTTCAGGCAACGGCATAATTCAGGCTAAAACGACCAAATCTTACACCACTGTACATACCCCTAAAAATTTTATTCAACTCACATCACTCTTTACACAAATTTCATACTCTCTGCATATTTCTAAAATAAGTTCACATATTTCTTAATTTATTTTACTTTAAACTTCACAATCGATGAATTTTTTTGAGGAAGAGGCTAAACTTATTACGGATCAGTTTAAAACACAACAACGAACTTATGTCGGGTGTTGTAACAACTGGAAGATGAGTCAGACAAAGATAGAGAACTGAACAACACTATGATGCTTGGAGAATCATCGGGGTAGATACCAAGAGTTCCTGAGCCAAAAGAAGTATCCACAAGAAGATATGTGTATCGGGGCGGGAAGAGTACTACCAAAAGCTGATGCACGATTATTTCTATGTCAATTGCGTGTTGTCTGATCAATATTTCCGATGTCGATTTTGCATGCCCCGACACTTGGTGATAAAGATTTTGAAGAACTTTGTCGGGTACAACCTGAATTTTAATTATCAGTTTGATACGTTGAATATTAGAGGTCAAAGTCTGGAACAAAATGTCACCTCGGCACTAAGGATTCTACGTTACGGTCGTCAAGCATATTCTAACAATGAGTATCTTTGTATGGGAAAAACAATTTCATACAAGTATCTTTCATTGTTTTGTGAGACTATGATTAATTATTTTAGTCCAACGTATTTAGAAAACCAAAACAGAGGCAGATATCAGGGAAATATTAAAGCAAAACCAGTATAGGGGCTTCCGTGGAATGGTAAGGAGTCTTGATTGTATGCATTGGGTGTGGCAGGGATGTCTTATGTATTGGGCCGGTCAATATAAGGGTCATTATCCAAAACCAAGTGTTATTTTGGAAGTTGTCGCTACTTATGATTGTTGGATCATGTTTTTTTTGGTCTGTCGAGTTCACAAAATGACATAAATATTTTGCACAAGTCGTCTCTGTTTGAAGACTAAAGTATGGAATTTACCCCAATGTAAGGTTCAATATCAATGGGAATCAATATACTCATGGGCATTATCTAGTGGATGAAATTTATTATAAATGGTCTACCTTAGTTCAAGCGTATTGGTAAGTCCATATTTTACATATTTTGAATGTCAATTTCATGTTAGTGTTTGTTAGATTTCTTGTAAATTATTGTATATTACGTTTGTTTTGTAGTTTATGTCTTTTATTAGGTGAAACATCCAAAAATGAGCTACAAAGTGTTAGATTGTGCATGAAGAGAAGTGTTGCAAAGGAAGAAGAACTCAAGACCAAGTGTAAGTTGTCCGAATTCATGATTTCTCATCACCATGTTGAAGAAACGAATAAACGAAGCTAACGGCGAAAGAATGAGGTTATTCCGCCGAAATATGAAGAAGTTTTGGGAAAAACAAGTTCAGGATTTTCTCAGAGGGTCAAGCCATCGAGAAAAACAATTTTCTAGGAGGGTCAAGCCATCAAGAAAAACAATTTTCTCGGAGGGTCAAGCCATCGAGAAAATCAGAATTCTAGGAGGTTCAAGCCATCAAGAAAAGCAAAATTCTCGGAGGGTCAGGTCATCGAGGCATATATGAAAGCTAGGTATTTTTAACGGGTTTTTATGATATTTTTGAGTTTCCAAAACCTAATATGATCGGGATTTCAACACAGGCACCTCTACAACTTGGGACATCTATTTAAGAGACCCTTTTAGGAGGGAACCATGTTATTTTTTCCTCTTTCTTGTATCATGAGTAGCTAGTTTTTATTGATTACAAATGAATTCAATGTTCTAAGCGTGAGGCTTTATTAGTAATACAAGTTTACTTGGAGTTTTAATTATTATCGTTTGTTTTCACTACATCTAGGGTTTATGATTTGTTTCTAAATTTGTTCAAGTGTACAATTGGATAGTCTATTGATCATTCTAATGCTAGTAGAGAGTTGAAAGATCCGTAATTGTCGAGCATCTTCTAAACAAGTAGAAAACGTGAAACCTTGCATAGGGATTTTGTGGAGCAACCGTGCGTGAAGACAACACCAGTAAGTGAACCGAGAGTAGTGAATTTAACTACTGGGATCAAACCTAAATTCACAAACCTTAAAGCGTTCGATTGAGTTACATTGTAAGCGAACCTCAAAATGGCTTAGTTGGATAGAATATCGTGACTAAGCGTACCTGTTATTTGGTGATATACAGAGTTTTGGAGATAGCTAAGTGTACCTGTTATTCTACGGTTGGTGATGAATGGTTCTGACAAAAGATATATTAGTATACTACTTCAGTCAACGTTTGACAACGGCAAATGACTCCCTAATCATCTTTCTTTCTTATTATTTTTTTATTTTTATTTTTAGTTAATTAATTTACAAACCATCTCTTTTACTATTTATTCTAGTTTTGCTAATCTAAATAACATATCACTTACACGGCTCTTTGTGGGAACGATCCTTACTACCGCTACATTACTAATTAATTAATGAGAAATATATTGATTAATTTATTGCACTTACGACACGCATCACTTAATGTCATCCCCCCGCAGGCGATGCGGGTCGCGCAATTAGGTATTTTAACAACAAATAAATGATATTGAGAAAGGATGTGAAACAGACTTTTGAAATTCTGAAGCAGAAGCTCGCTATATCATTTGTGGAACATACGTGGTTTAAGTGCTTGTAAAATGCATAAGGCTATGCTGACGTGCATAACTATGCATAACATGGTAATTCAAGAAACCCGACGCAACATGGATTGGACTAACCACCCTAATGAAGATTTGAGGCATGAGGTTCAACCAACAAGAGGGGCACCTGCAAGGAACTATCATCAAATGACTAATCACATTCAGAACGTAAATTTGTACGAAGGTTAAGAAAATACCTGAATGCGAATCTTTGGTCGAGTTTGGAAGAACGGGTGGTCGTACTTAAAGTTACTTTTGATTTGTTGTTTTAAGTTTTTTAATTTATGTACTAATCAAAGTAGTTAATATCGTGTATCGGTATCGTATCAGTGAGGTACAATACACCTAGACAGATGATTATTCGGATTTTATCGGTGATATACAATTAACTTTTTTATTTCATAGTTTATAGGTAAATGTGCATTATGTTACTCGAAGTTTTAATAGAAGGCATTAATAATATAAAACTCAATCAAACTAGTTTTACTTGATAACCTAACATCACAAACATAGAATTTGTATGAGAATAAAAAAAATAATTAAAAAAATAAAAAGTTATTGTTAATAGATACATTTGTATCCCCACCGATATTATCGTCCAATACGACCGATATAATCGGAATATTCATGTATCGCTGATATTTTACGTATCGTCTAGGTTAAAGACCGATACACGATGAATTATGATATTATCATCTGGTACGACCAATATTAACAACACTGGTACTAATTTCAAGCAATGAATAAACTAATTTCAAGTAATTTATTACAAGTTTTTTTATGTGTAATATTTGCTTGAATGACGTGGAGTGCAACGACTATCTTTCAAATAATTTGGATAACGTGAAGCGCAACGGCTATTTTATAACTGTTTCCAATATGGATGGCGTGGAGGGAATGGTTATTTTTCTAACCGTGGGCAAAGACTTAGCCGCCAACAGTTCTCAACTCATCCCCCATATATATCTACCCTTCCTAAAGATAAATCACACCTCCCATAAAATTTTTATACATACTCTCTCACTCTAATCTTATCATTCTAATCTCACTAATTCCCTGAAATATGACTCAACCTAATTTTACTATGGAAGAAGATTCATCTCTTTGTAAAAACTACATAGTTTGCTATCCGACCAGGGATGTAAAACGACAAAAAAATGGTTTAGTGAGTCAGAGTTATTGGACGAGCATTCATGAAAACTTTTGCGCCGATACCGGTAACCCTTATAATCGAAATATAGCAACGTTGTTTGTACGATTTCAAAAAATAAAGCAACGAGTAAAAGAATTTATAGCTTTAGTTCGGATTGTCAATCAATATCGATTTAGGGGTGAAATCGGTAATGAGACTGAAGCGAGATCTTTCAGGGAATGGCGAAGATGAAAAGGAAATAATTTGAAATACGAAGCTTGTTTCCACGTCCTTAAGTAGTTCCTCATAACCTATTCAAATTATTAATTTGTTTGCACTGTTAATTTGTTTGCATTGTTTCCACTTTCTTTATGTAATGCATAATTCAAGTACTGAAAAATGAAATATAACTTCATTGAACTAACTAGCTATTTTATTTCAACTATAACTAACTATTACATCTTAATAATGCTTAAAACTATATCTTAATTAATAAACTAACTAACTATTACATTAGTCAAGAAATTGAACCTCAAGATCTTCATTTTCATCATGTTCTTCTTCATCATTCGGGTTTTGAGGTTGTAATTGTTCTTGTATTGTTTTCCCTTTTAACTTGTCACATTTCATTTTCCATACAAAATTTTGGATCATCATTCATTATTGAGGTGTCTGCATAAAAAATCTTATGCTTGTCATATGGCTAACCAATTTGTCTTGAGAAAGACAACTTTTTTTCAACTCCCTATTCACGACCTTCCGATCAACAAATATCTGTTTATCGGCAGTCCTAAACTCGGTCATGTTAAAACCTTCGGACCCTCCTCCCTTTTGGGATAATTTTCTAGCTAATTTTGTTGCGGTTCTTCCTAAACCTTTCCATTTGTTGTTATTAGCTGCAGTGAGATCGAAATTAGGATGCATATTTCCTGGATTATCCGGTGAAGGAAATGAGAATTTAGACTTGAATTTGGTGTAGAGGTAGAAGTAGAGTATGGTGATCTTTCAGGAACTTGCTGCATAGTTATTAAAAACGATGAAATATATTTGGAAAACACTTTTAAGATAGTGTAATAAGTTTCATGTTCAATTTGTGAACCGTATTTGTGGTGCCGGTCCGCCCAACATTTTCGTTCATGTAGTTCATAAAAATAAATTTAGTAAAGATCATACAAATTTATTTATTTTTTAAGAGAAACTGGATACTTAAGGGGCACGACTTGCTAGGTAAGAATTTACCGCTGGAAGGAAGCTCAGTCGTGGTTAGTTGGCGTTTAGTTCGACAAAAGGTTTGTTCCATTATTGGAAACAATGGTTGGGAATTATGACTGGAAGACACAAGTTGTGTCACATATAATTTACCAAAACCACTTTGACTTCACCACTCGGTCTAGAACGAGTGACTTTCATGACATGAACCACATATTTGACTATTTTTTATTAATTTTAGCGAAGCGATCTGATAACTCATCAACATCACGATCATTTAAATTCATTGTTTCCTCTTTAAATTTATGAAATATGTTATCCCACAAGGTGTTTCCTGCTTGAGATGCACCATTGCTACTATCGAGTGTGAAATGAGCATAATTTCTCCAAATGCTTTCATCTTCGGCAACTAAAAATCGTAAACCACGAACTTTTTTAGAAATATTTATTTATGGATTTTGAGAACTAGAAGTCATTTTGCAGAAGAAAAATTAGAATACTTTTGTTTTAGGTTAAAATTAGGAGAGTTTTGTTTTAGATTAATACAAATATGTGTGAGAGATTGAGGACAGTGTGTAAGTTGAATTGAGTTTGAAATTGAAAAGTTATAGGGGGTTCAGCCAGAACCGTTGGATGAAAACATTAATCAGCGACGAAGTCTCTGTCAAGCGACAAAGCTCCGCTGCGATGTGCATACCGTCAAGTATGCTGGCTTGGTAAGCCAATTTGCCTATTTAACATGTCCATAATAGCTTAAATTGGGCAAATTTGGCCATTTGGTAAATGCATTGGACTTGGTTTTATTACCCTCTTCTTTTTATTACTCCATCCGTCCCACTAATAGATGACTTATTCATTTTTAAATTTTATCTCACTAATGGATGACTTATATCATTAAACAAGTATATATTTCTAAAACTACCATTTTATTAATCATTGTTAGTATAAGAAATATGTATAATTTGATAGTCATGTTTATATTCATTGCATAGATGTTTTAAAATATTTTTCAATGATATAAAGTTTACGAATATCCGTAGTATAGTTTGAGAGATATATCATTTTTAAAATTTACAAATTATTATCCATAAAGATAAAATTAAAAAAAATACTTAAAAATGACTCATCTTTTCTAATTATCTTTATGCAATCTTAAATTAGGTCATTAGAGGGAGGAAGTATTAATTTTTTTTTTTTTGACTCTTGCTATTTGCAATCCACTATTCTTATTAACCAATCCATATACTTAAACCAATCCAATTTTTTTAACATTTTTATTAGTACAATCCTATGGATTGGATTTAGTTTTTATAACTTTTAAAAACACACCTAATCTAATTTCTTCATCTTCTCCAATATATATGTGTTGAAGAAGATTTACCTGAATTTGGAGAAAATTGCATCGCTGGCCATTTGGTACGCACTCTTATGATTTACAGGGTTTATGAACATGTTATTTATAGATTAGATATAAGAAACTAGAAATATAAAAGAAAAAGGAAAAAAAAAATAGATTGGATTGGATTGGATTCGATTCATAAATTTTACTTTGATTTGGTTTTTAAAAAATAGTAGAATTTTGTTTAATTTTTTATTAGATTGTATTAATAATAACGGTGGATTGGAAATAACATGAGTTTTTTTCTTTTCTTATAAGAGGCCTTATTACATCTGATCTCACAATTTAAGCCTTCCCTTAATTCTTACCCAAAGCAACCGGAGCAGCCCTCCCTACTTGGTTGGATTTCTTCCGACTCCTCCGCCCTAGGTTCAACCTCATTCCTCAACTGACGAAAAACATCATCAAAATCATAATAAATCTCAGAGAATTCTTTCTTCACCACAAAAATCAAACTCAAGATCATTGTTAAATGTCCATTTCAAAGTGTAAGCAGCACCAGGAGCTTCGTAATGATAAGAAGAATTTGCAGATCTTTCTTTTAACAAACACGATCTGATCAAAGTATCGATAGGAGATCCTTCAAGTGCATTCCCTAGTTCTTTACAGGTCCATAAAATTAATCCTCCTCTAGTAAAAATCAGTAAAATTAACCCTAACAAACATTTTATACTTGTAGATGTCGACTAAAGAGTGCCGTATATTCTCTTCTTTCTCCTCTTTGCGGTCGGATTTTTGAGATGAGTTTCTGAAGAAGATTACCCTGACTCAAATTCATCTTACTAGTATAAAAGAAGCGGCATTTTACTAATAGTAAGTTTCAAGCTCATCATCGAATCAGTATAATTATTCATTTGTTGATTGATGAAATACAAAAAAGATGTTTACTTAGGCTTAATGAGTGAAAATCAAACATAGAAATTGTACATCTCATATTCTTATGATTCATTCTACACATAACAAATTATTTTGTGATTTTTTTCTGAAATGCATGTTTTTTGCTGAAGTTATATGTGATTTTGATGTATAATCATAGCTATCAATGTTTCATTTGTATAACATATATTTGAAAGCGTTGGATGTGCAGCATTAGCTTAACAGGTGAAAACCCATTATTTAGGTACACCAATGAGTTATATATTTTAGGATGTGTTTGGTTTGCGCATGAACTGTTTGGTAAAATGACTGAAAGTGGTAAATTAGATCCCTGGTTAAGGAAGCCGCAATACACTCACACTTGAGGGGTTTCTTTGTTCTTAGTGGTGGATTAAAATGTTTTAAGTGTCATTGCAGTGCATTGTATGATGTTATTCTTTTTGTGTTTCGCTAGTATAATTTGTCGGGAACTTATAGAACTGAGTATAGCTTGCAGTTGCTTCCATTTCTGTAGCTTTACTTTCTAGTGGAAGAACTAGAGTTTCTTTGTAGAATGACCCATATGGTTGTTTACTTGTTTTCGTACTGGGTTCTTGATTGATTGTGTAGCAACTCATTTTGTTTTTAATACTGTAACATTATGACCCTAACACTAGAAAGTGCTCTTCTTTAATTCATTGTTTCGGATCAATTTTACCCGATAGCTTCAAGGGGCTTACTCCATCGTGTTAGTTAGGTACTCTATCTTAATCTATTTTCTACTTTCATTGATTCATTCCTTGTTCTATACATATTTTCGGGACCGAGGAGTTGACTTCAAAATGCATCCCATTTCGTTTTCTGTAGAAGTATCATTGTTTATGGTCATGGCTGGCTAATGTACGACCAGTAAATGCTGCCATTGTAGGTGCTGACATAAGTCTGATGATTTAGTGTGTAATTATATTTACAGAACATAAGTTGTCATTCACTCATCAACTGTGTACAATGATGATTCAATGTGTAATTGCAGTGGCGGATCCAACATGAAGCAAGGGTGTGCACTTGCGACCCCTGCTCATTGGGCTTCCAAGCCTAAATTTTCAAACAATTTGGGCTTCCAAGCCTAATCTTGCCTTTTTGCTACCCTAGCAAAACTTTGCTTCCCCTTAGTCTAGTTTTTTGCTTCCCCGATAGCTTTAAGTGTAATTGTATTCATTCTCCTCTTCTATTTTAAATTCTAAATTTCTAACTAAATTTGTCAATGTTGCAGTACAGGAGGTGCTGTTGCAGTTGAAAATATTGAGATTTGGAAATCTCCAGGTTAAATGGGAGGAAGAGGAGAGAGTGATGACAATGGTGTGAAATCAAAGAAAACAGTTTTTGTAACTGTTGGGACAACTTGTTTTGATGCTCTTGTTAAAGCTGTTGATACTCTAGAAGTGAAGGAAGAGCTGTCAAGTAAAGGTTATACTCATCTTACTATTCAAATGGGTAGAGGATCATATATTCCCACTAAGGTATATATATGTTTTAATTTGATGTCTGTGTTCCATTCATTTTATGCTCACTACTGTTTTGGCATTGTTTTCATTGTACTACTACTCATTCTTTCTTTGAATGGTTTATTTTTTACTTGTTAGTGATCAGTTTTGACTAGTTGGTTGGATTCAGTACGTTGTTCTAATCGTATTAGAAACTCAGTCCATTAATTTGAACAATCCATTTGCTATAAGATGCATTGCAGCTCGTGTACATCCATTTGAACTTTGTTTTAATACCGCTATCCTTGGTGTTCAAAATTAACTTGTATGCTTTTCAAATTTATGCTCGTAGTTCTGTTATCACATAGTCTTATACCCATTCATGTTATTAACATAGAGTAATACAGTTATTGGACCAGTCAAAGCAAATTATAACATTCTCCATTGACATTATCATGTCACTCTTCGCCCTTTATCTGTTAGTCTGTTTGTGGCAGTGCATGTGAAATTACCCAAGTAGATGCCTGTAGACATGGAATTGTAGAACCTCGATTCTTCTTTACCCCAACTGTTGAAAGTTATCTCGAATGTTGCTGCATTTTCCCGCAATTGGTGGAACTCAATTTGAATGTTAGTTTGGTTTCTAGACACCTCTTTCTAGAGCTAGATCCTTTTCCTTTATTCCATATTCTGAGTTTATTTGCATCCCAGATCTCTGCCTCTCATCTCTCTCCAACTCTTGTTCAATTGGTATTGCTTGGGCGGTCATGAGTTTCAGTAACCACTAGTGATAGGTTAGTAAAACTCCGAATCATAAATCAAATTTCTTGGTAAATGTTTCATTCTTGCTTGATCAGCCTTTCTGTGAGTCAAACCAACATGCTTACCATGCACTAACCCGTGATACCGCCAACCAACACCATTAGCTAACATCTAATTTCTTTTTACTGTTGTGATGTATCCAGTCGGCTGGAGAAGAGGGTGGCCTCGTCGTGGATTACTTCACTTTTTCGTCAAGCATTGCGGACTACCTGAAGTCAGCATCTCTTGTAATCAGTCATGCAGGTGAGATCTTATTCAGGTGTATCCTTTCTTCAAACATGTGAAGTACCACCTAGTGTGCCACTGTATCTCTATTATACAATTTGTTTCCATGGTTATCTGTCTCGGTTGTCTAATCGATGGCACTTACGGCTATATCTCTCATCATAAAAGAGCTACAAATAATGTCGCACCATTTTATCGTTTGCGTTCTTTTATTCGGCGTGGTTCACAAAGTGTTCGCGAAAGAAAAGCTTAGCAAGTAAGATTAAGGTAATGACATATTGGATCTAGCCAACCCATTGTGAATCGGATGAATTAGTATAATCTTTGGCTGGTGTCCAATTGGATACGTCATTGTAAATTTGTAAGGATGCTTATTTTACTGCAATCTCTACATGGTATCTTTCCATCCTCCGTAACCGAACATGTCAGTGTGTGTCTGATCTGTCAAAAAATGTTTGTATCTCTTTAAGAATATTGATGGCTTTTCCATATTACCCTAGCAGGCTAGCACCCTATTCCATAAACCCCTTACTGTCAATTTGGTAGTGAATAACTTAGTTCGAAAGATTAGTCAATGTACTTGTAAAACTTGTTGCAAAATACTTGGGCAATTTAGGATCAACATTGGACCCACTGCAATTAGTTTTAATGTCCATCACTTTTAGTTTGTTTTAAAATCAGTCTTTCTTTGTAGTTTTAAAAACATGGAAATTTTGACTATTAGTTTTAGAATATACATATTATTATT
>JAJJMC010026829.1:1686825-1795041 GCA_023531435.1 Papaver californicum
AAAAATTTATAGCATTTAGATAAGTATACATAATTTAAGCAAAAAAAAAAAGGAACAAAAACGAAGCATCCTGTACACAACTACTAAACTGGAGTTATGTGTTTATTTGAAATTAGGTCCAAACAATTTAATCAAGTTATCAGCTGCTATACTTCGACAATGATTTGAGACATGTTATTATTGATGAAAATGAATTCTAATCATGATGCAGGTTCAGGAAGTATTTTTGAAACATTGAAGTTGGGTAAACCTCTAATTGTAGTGGTAAATGAGGATTTGATGGACAATCACCAATGCGAATTAGCCGAAGAATTAGCAGAGAGAAAGCATCTATTCTATGGTCGCCCTCAAACGCTCAATCAGACTATCAAAAGCATGGATTTGGAAACCCTGATACCCTACATGCCTGGAGATGCCATGCCAGTTGCCAAAATTATAAACAGGTTCTTAGGCTTCCCAGATGATTAATCCAAGGCTTCGTATTAACATTTTTTGCGTTGTACGCTTATGGCTATATCTCTTATCATAAAAGAGCTGTAACTAATGACTCATCATTTTATCATTTGCGTTCTTTATTCTGCACGCTTCACAAATTGTTGTTAAAAGAAAAACTTAGCAATTAAGATTAAGGTGATGACATATTGGATATGGCCATCACAATGTGATTCAGTTGAATCAGTATGATCTCTGGTGGTGTCCAATTTGATACGTCACTGTAAGAATGCTAAAAACCATGAAGATAAATCGGGTCACGATTATCTTGTTTTACTGCAATCTCTACTTGGTACCTTTCCATCTTTCATGACCGAACATGTCAATGTGTCTGATCTGTCACAAAAATGGTTGCATCTCTTTTAGAATGTAAAAAAATGGCATTTCCATATTACCCTATATATGGTAGAGAATAATTTAGTTCAATGCACTTGTAAAACTTGTTGCAAAATACTTGGGCAAGTTAACTAGGATCAACACTGGACCCGCTGCAATGACTTCAAATGTCTATATCAGTTTGGAGTTTGTTCACTTGTCATACAGATTTTAGCAAAGTGTGATGACCTGGTCATGGCCATTAAAAGAGAAAGTGAGAAGGGTATTAAAAGAAAACAAAACCCAAATAAAACCTGTTTAGACATTACAAGTTCCAACATAATGAAGTTGCAGTGTAGGTGGTTGTGGGTCTCATGCTGTCTTGAAACACTGCCAACTGAATACAGTTCATCATCAATATCAATGGCCATCACAATGTACTATCTCCCTCTTAGTTTCCCTCATCGTCATCGTCATCTTGTATCACAGAATGTTTAGGGTTGGAAGATGCACTCATCAACCCTACCTATCTATCAACTATGATAATATTATTTCGATTTAAGAGCGTCCATAGTCACGCGAGTATAACCTGGATCAAATCTATATTTACTCTTCGATCAGCCCAAAATCAATCACAATGGAACAACTATATTTGGTTATAGGAGTTTTTCTAGGGTTTGAGACCAAATTTAGTTTGGACCAAACCCAGTGGAACGTATGAATAAGTCGACATCCCGTGGTAGGCGTACAAATAAGTAGGCGTTTTATTACCTGGCGCACACAAAAGAATCCGCCTGTTTATTTAGGAGGCCGCCCCACCAGATGTATAGGTATACGTACGCCTCTTTAAGGTGGTGACCGCCTGTTTTAGGCGTTGGTGTGTATGCACGCCTCTCTGTTTGCATTTATCATATGTATATGCATATCAACTTTCTCTTGGTTGACTTTTTAACTCATTCTTTAAGATTTTCCTAGACACTTTAATCTCATTGTTAAGGTTCATTTTTTTTTTAATTTGCATTTTGAGATATTTCTCTGTTGTATTTTATAGTGAACAATTTCAACCAAATTATCAAAGATAGAAACTATAGTGGTTCACTGTTTTATCGTAACGAAAGAGATGCCGAAAGCCAAACATTTGGTATGTCACACCTAAACAGGTCCACACACCAGGCGCCTACACATGAAAACACATGTTAATGGGCGTTTGGGTAAGCTTCTGCTCTGTTACACACGACCCATTTGCACGTGTTAGAGAAGGATTAGGCGTCTACTTATGGAAACACATGTTAATGGACGTATGTATAAGCTTACACACAGTGGGGCGTTAAGTCATATGTACGTCTCTCAATTGTAAGCTAATCCATTCGAACGCATGTTATCAAGCGTATGAGTAACCTAACGCTAATCATCAAGCGTTCGTTTCACGTACACCCAAAAGAAGTGTTTGTTTAGTCTCCCGCACAAATAAGAGACGTGTTTCTACACCTGCTTCCAAGTTCAAGCGTCGAGTCATTCTTGCGCTCGACTATATTTTGATCTTCTACGACCTTCCACAGTTATGAGTGGAGTAAAGAGTAAAAACCAATTTTTTTGGTTATGCGTGAAACTTATTAAATTTTGATCAGGAGGAATCAGAGTTTACGCTTGGCGTTGGGCGCATATATAAGGATACGTCTGTTGGATGGGTGTTGGATGGGCGTATGATAGTGAAACACTTGGTTGGGGCGGACGCTGGATGAACGCTCAGTGGGAGACGCAGTCCTGAACAACGCACGCGTAACAACACGCCCAAATGTCAGGCGTGGGTGTAGACGAACGCCTGTTGGGGCGTAAGCTTATGAATACGCCTGGTTAAAGGTTTGGTCGGTGTGTGGTGGGCGTTACCTTAGGCATAAGCTCGTATTATGAAGCGGTTGCCTATACTAACGTCTGGAGGAGAAACGTTCATCTGCCCTTACGCGTGTGAGAAAAAGTGGTAGTCTAGGATTACGCTTGTTATATCATTAGGCAGAGACTTTTATGGGTTCAGTCCTCTCCTCTTCTCAACCTCTTTTCCGATTGAAAAACGCTAACAAAATCCTAGCAGCAAATAAACAAAGCTTATCAAAGTTAGGTTTATCTCAAGACAAGGTATGAAACTCAAACTATCTATATGAATTTTAATGGATTTCCTAGGTTTAAATTATGATTTATTGTAATGTTTTGTTAATTAAATTTATATATATGTCTAAAGACTAAACCTATGATTATGAAATAAACATATTAGGTTTTACAAATTGTAATTTTGCAATTGGGTATAATTCTAGGGTTTTGGAAGTTGTAAATTTAGTTTAAAAATTGATGAGAATTAATTTATTTGAATTTATAATTGATTAAGTTCTTGATTAATTTGAGTTGGGTTGTGGTTAATTTTTAAGTTCTTGATTAATTGATTTGATATGAATGTTTATGAAATTTTGGAATTATGAATGTTTATGTTCCTTTATAATGAATGTTTATGGAATTATAGAACTAGGGAATTATGATGATTTTTTGTAGAGTTGATAATTTGATTAGTGGACTATTTTGTGAATCATGAGTTTGTATTTTAGATGATTTATGAATGTTTGTGCATTTGATTATCTAATTAGAGGATTACTTTTTTAATGATGAAATTTATATTTTGTGGATTTATGGATTAATGTAGAGTTTTATATTTGTGCATTGTGAGGATTACTCTTAATTTTGAAACTTGTATGTACCGTTTGCACATATGTTGAGCAATGTCACAGGGAGATTCGTTGGTCGAAAAAAGATGAACAAGAAAGCTAAAACTGTTGAGGATCCAGAAGTATACCCTACTACTGAAGATATGGTCTCTGTTCCCGGGTTAGCGAACTACAATGTCGTGGAAGATGCTCAGAGTCACGCTTCGAAAAATATTTCATATTCAACCAATTCAAAATTCAAGTATTTACATCATGGTTCCCTCAACTCTGTAATTCAGACCTATACAAGTATTATAAAACAAAACCCTAGAGTTAAATACATTATTGAAAAGGCAGGATGAGACCGTTTATTGACCATGGTTGTAGTAGATTCGTCATATGCATTGATTGACTATCTTGTTGAGCGTTTTTGGGATACAACGAACACTTTTCACTTCTCCTTTGGTGAGATGGGTTCACACCGCTTGATTGGTCATGTTGATGGGATTAAGTATTGGTGTTGGTAGTGATATTTCGTATGACCCGACCAAGTACCAATTTGAATATGTCCGGGCGCATATTTTCCAGAAAGTAAAGATAGTGAAGTTTGTAAAAGAGAACATATCCTCGCGCAGTGGGTTTCAGATGCAATTACAGTTACACTTTTTAACATATTTTTTTATCCAGGTTCGTTGGTTACGGCTAACGATGATACCATACTTGCTGAGAGAGTGGCCAGAGCATTTTGTATGTATGTTTTGGGATAATTTTTCTTTTCGAATGCCAAAAACTATATTGATCCTGGATGGTTAGCTTCTTTTGAGGATCTTAATGCAATTGGCAATTATGAATGAGGTGGTGGTGCTTTTGCGAAATTATGCAGTGGACATAAGTCACAAGCCGGAGCCTTCCAAATATTTTAGGTAAATTTCTTAATTATATTATACTTCCTTTAAATGTTTATTTATTGGTAATTTATTTATTTGGTTGGTTGTCTTGACGAAGTAGTTTTGGGGGTATGAATATCTGGGCATATTGATAGACACATTTTAGTGTCTAAATTGCACCTTAATTTCTAGTGAGTTAGTATTCGATTTTGTGTATATTACGTGTTTTTATGCTTTTGTAGGTACATTAGAAGAATAAAGATTTGTGGAAAAATTGGCTCAAAAAGTGATAAAGGCACCCGGGACAAGTGTTATTGGCACCCCAAGAATGGATAAGGGACACCCTAAAATCGGGCCAAGTCAACTCAGTCAACACAGCGGGTCAACTCGGTCAACCCAGTGAGTCAACCCGGCCCGAGTCACCGATCCAACTCATCGGGACAGTCCACTGAATCAACTGTACACTTCAAATTCACGTGAAAAATGGGTTCTTTTGCTTCCAAATTGACACACAAGCTAGAAGAGATTGATACAAGACTAAACACATCGATTTGGAGTGATTTTAGCCGGAAAAAGAGGTTCCCGGAGTGTATCCAGCCGGAAAAAGGAATCACTCTTTGATTCGGATTTGGGAAGATTTTGGAGTGTTTTAAAGAGTTCTATTAGGTTTAGAACTCTCCCTAGGGTTTGTAGAGCCTATATATATGAAGAGAAGCCGAAGAAATCAAACACGAAAACCTAGAGAAGAAATCAGAGCAATTCCGGCCACTTCCGGTCGCCGCCGGTGACCTGCTACTGCTCCGGCCGGCGTGTTCTTCATCAGCCACCATCTGAGAAGACGACTAAGCAACATTTATTTCTGTTGCTGATTTAAACTGCTCCTGTTACCTATTCTTTTAAACCTTTGTTGCTTAGAAACACTTCTGTAACGGCTGAACCCTGTTCTTCAACACTTATAAACGTATCTGTTCAGCTGTTGCACTATTCTTTAACCTTGTAATCAACTTTTTGAGCAATGAAAAGGTCTTTTGAGCAAGTTTTCTCCACCATGAGCTAAGTCTATTTACTGGGATGATGGATAAGGTACTTTTCTCAATTTTATGTGATTTAATTATTTTCTAATAATTATTTATAATTCTTTTGTTATTAGAATTGCATAGTTTTAAATAGTGAAAGCGGTTTTCTTTCAACAGTTGTGCTTTTGCTTGATGGATTATGCTTGGTTAATTAATTTTGATAGTCCATGCTTGTGATTTACCTCTATTTGTTAGCATAACAAAACCAATTTTGGCAATTATTTGTGCTTCAATTAATTTAAAAAGAATTATCTGATTAATCACATAGGTTGTTAGATTTACCTGATTCCTGATTCCTGGTTTTCTTCATATTTTATAAAAATCATCTCTAGTTTATTTTCCTGATTTTTATTAGTTTAGATTTAGTCCAATATTTTCTAAAATCATTACCTTCACAAGTTCGAGAATCGAATCTCTTTTTACCACTATATTAAAATTACATCAATTTTTGGCGCCGCCGACGGGGACTTGTTTTTAGGTTTAGGGTTTTAGATTTATTTTTAGGTTTTTATTTTTAGTTTTTTATTATTTTACTTTGTTCTATTTTACGTTTCTTTTGGTATTTTTCCTTTTTACTACAGGTTCGATTTTGGATCGAAAAGAGATTACGCCCAAGTTTTGGAATTAAAGCTAAAGACTTGGAATTAAAAAAAGGAAAAGCTTAAAGAACGAAAAAGAAGATCGAAGATTTTATTTTATTTTTCTTAATTAGATTTTTAGTTTATTTTAATTAGTTTTAATTAATTTAGAAAATTGTATTAGGGTTTTAATTATTTTTGTAATTTTTCTTTTATTTTCGGACACTTTTGGACATTATTTTTGGACTTTGGACTTTTTATTATTTTTAAACCCTACGGAAGGGTAATTTTAAATATCAAACTGTGTGCAGGGACGGACGACAATTACGATATTGTCTCGGCCCCTCGGGTTCGCACACTATTGAAAAGGATATTAGTGGCCCGAGTCGACTTCAACTCATCGCCCGTCTAGTACGGGAGGTAAGCTTCGACCAACCCACGAATCTCCTGTCAGTGGGTTTTCTGGACGCCTTTGTATGCATATATGTTGAGGACTGAATACGGAACTTAATTTTTGCATAGTAAAGGGCAAGGCCTGGCCATACAAGATAAGGTTTCGGATTTCATCACCGTCTCCTTCTTGCCCGCCTTAGGAAAACGAAACCTACGCGAACCTAAGCCTAAAATCTTGACTAGAAAGAGACCTATAGGGTATCGAGCTTATTGGAAAATCATTCAAAAGGACTGTACGGGTTACTTTATTAGCCTAACTCGAAGTTCAGGAAGATTATTTTAAGTTGATTAGAGCCGCCTTGTAACCCAGGGAAAAGTGCCAAAGAGACAGGGGTATCAAAGCTCCATTGAGCTTCTCCTGTTTCTCTTCGACTTAATCTAACTCAGATCGTTCTAAGAGGTTTGCTAAAATTGTAACCAGTTGCTTTTTGAAAGAATAGAAGCTGGTCTAGAGACAATCTAAGTGGAGCCATCATGCTTGTTGTTTGCTAGATGTAGGTTTGATTTTGTTGAGTCAGGGCACGATTGTGTTTGATTAATTGCTTGTTAGGATTTAATTTTTGCATGCCAAGAACGCCCTTAAGGCGAACTTGGGATAGAGACCCTCAAGGTAGGTTAATTACTGGAAGACTGGTAGTTCACCTTAACCTTGAGAAGTCAACTGAGAGTGAAAATAGTCACTCCCGAGACCGTGTCAGCAATGACAACTCTGAAGGATTTGTGGAATCCAACCAGGACCTTACGTCCATCTTGCATCAAGTTAGCCGCTACGGAAGCGAGCTACATATGTCGACCAAAGAACCAAACAAATGATAATGAAGCAGTGTGACCTAGAAGTTCTCGGTGGAAGGGTACAAGAAATAAGAGTATTGATATTGTTCGTTCTAGGACTTGTCTTAATCAGCTGACTGTAGACGATGTGACCTGAAGATCGTGGGATTCCGCCATCTTATTCCTTGACACTGATGTTGGACGGAAAGCATCGGAGCTCTCAGACAAAAGGGTTATATTTTCTTGGCTAGGGATTGATAGCCTTGTTCTTTATTTTCTTGGATTTTTGGATTTTTGGATAGTTATTTTCTTTATTTTTTTTGATAATTATTTTCTTTGCACAACATAACGTGTACCTCGGAGAACGGTGTTGGAGGCAAAACCATTATAATTTTGGCGTTCCCAGGAACCCACCTACTCGTATTTCCAACCTCAACAATGACGAAGCAAATCACCTGAGGGAAAACGATTTGGTCGATGCAACAGAAGTAGTCAATGTTGTTACGTATGATTTGTATATTGAGTATTGGCGACATGTAACTAACTTGCAGAAATATGCCACCAAATTCGATTGGGAGGTCGAAACATACAGGTATGCTGGTGACCGTATTAAACACATCATTGAAGAACCTGATGAACATGTACCCATTCCGCCTCAACAACAATTATCATACGTAAGTATACCGCAAACCTTATTTTTTAAGTACATAAAAATACGTGAGAATGTGATTTATTTTTCATAACAGGTCGAAGCTTATGGTCTGGTTCAACAATATTCCGATTTTATGTAAGAGTTTAGTAAGTTTACATTAAATGAAACAAATGAGAGGATGTAGTTTATCATGGCAAAAGATAAAGAAATACGAGGACTACAAAATCACAACAACAATTTGGAGTTACAGCTGGCCCATTTTCGTATACAACAACCACCCTTTGGCTTTGGTACATTTTCTCAAACTATGCCACCATAAATGTGGAATACAATGGCTCAAGGATCATCATCAACAATGTCATAAGTTAATTACACATCAAGAAAATCTTTGCCTCCTTTTATGCCACCGCGATTGGCGCATGGGAATCAAGATACGGATGGCTAGTCTTTCATTTGCATTGTATTGTCATTTGAATAGACATTTATTATCTTTGATTTATCTTTTATCTGATTGGAATTGTCATTTCAAAAGACTTTTCTTATCTTAGATTTGTCTTTTATCTGCTTTGTGTTGTCATCTCAAAAGAAATTTTTAATTTTTTCTTTGCATTTTATATCTGCTTTATATTGTCATTTCAGAAAAGATATTTAAGTTTTACTTTGTCTTTTTATCTGTTTGGTCTTGTCATCTCAACCGACACTTCTTATGTTTGATGCGTCTATTCACCCTACTTGCCTCAACTCAGTTAATTTTTAAAATACCAAGAGTGTGTAGTCATATTAACACTCAAAGACTTATCTTAATATGCCTATAAATTGAACACTCGATTCTCCAACTATACAAACAAAAACTGCAAACATCAACAACCAATGGCATACTATGAGAATAACACTGACTATTATGCTTCTTCTTCTTCTCTTCCTCCTCCTCCTCCTTATTATTATTATTATTATTCATCTGGTGATGATGATAATAATAGTTTGTACTCATCAAACGAAGATTCAGTTACATTGAGCAAAAATAACCAAGCAATAACTTTGGGATTGATCCTTTCAAGTATGAACTGGCCTCATACTTGTATCCAAAACCAAGAGAATGTGAGGCCAGTGCAGTACTTCTCTGGAAGATTAATTTTGCAGAAACCATACGTTTCCACCTAATGTATTTCGTAGAAGATTTAGATCGCGACGAGAATTGTTCAACCGTATATTGGGAGATGTCGTAGCTATAAATAAATATTTTGTTCAAAAAAAGATGCTTGTGGCGTTCCTGGATTAACCCCTCATCAGAAAGTTACAACAGCAATACGAATGTTAGCTTATGGATGTGCGGTTGATGCAATAGATGAGTACTTTGGAGAAACCACTGTTTTGGAAACAACTCGTAGGTTTTATAAGACGATTGTGCATTTGTATGACAAAGAATATTTGCGCACACTAATTGAGCGTGATGTTGAACTGTTGCTTAAGGAGAACAAAGATAGGGGATTTTTAGGAATGCTGGGTAGTGTAGATTGCATGCATTGGAAGTGGGATAAATGTCCATCAACGGAATCAGGGGCTTACACTGCGTACAAAGGGAGTGAAAGTATTATGTTGGAGGAAGTGGTGTCATATGATCTCTGGTTTTGGCATGCATTTTTTGATATGCCCTGTTCAAACAATGATATTGATGTGATGAACCGTTCTTATATTTTTAAAAAGCTTATCAACGGGAAAGCACCACCAGTGAACTTTGTGGTAAACGGACATCCATATGATATGGGATATTGTCTTGGTGATGTCATATACCCATAGATTGCTAATTGTGATGTCAATTAAACATCCAGATTCCAAGAAAAAATAAAAAAATTCAGCAATACAAGAGGGTTGTCGAAAAGATGTAGAGCGAGACTTTGGTGTACTGCAAAATCAATTTTCCATCGTCAAGCAACCTGCAAGAATATGGAATCCAGACGTACATGCATATATCATGAAAACTGTTATCATTTTACATAATATGATAGTGGAGGATGAGCGTTTACCCGGTGATTGGCCACATGAATATGATCAACGCCGCAACCATACACCGGTAAATATATCAAGACAACATAGTGCTGAACTTTCGATAATGAGAGTTGAGCAACGCCGATATGCAGTACACAACAAAGATATGCATATTTGTTTTCGAAATGACTTGATCGAACACTTATGGTCAGATTTTGGAGACTAATAACAGTTTCGAAACCATGCAGATAGGTTTTGTGGGTATATATCTTGTAAACCCTCCCGAGACACCACTCGGCCGCTAGGGGCACCTAGGGGTTTAAAGGCTTGCTGCACATGCTAAGTGCAGCCGTGATGCCTGCGAAAGTGAATTTAGGATTACTTTTTAGCTCTTGTTATCAATATGCTTACTATGTTGTAATGAATAAAGTAATAGAAGTAGGGTAAATAACCAATATCACTTATTCAGAACAACAATAAACCACTAGATGTTAAGATATCTCATTTTCGCAGGGGTCGCGGTTGTACTTAGCACGTGTAACAAGCCTTTAAACCATTAGGTGGCCCCAATGGACGAGTTATTTCTCGTGAGGGTTTACAAATAGATATACCCACAAAACCTATAATCAAACCTTCAACGAGTGGTACGACGCCCTGAATGATGATCTAAACATCTTCGAACAACAATCAACACAAAAGGGTTGTATTTTTCCATCACCCTTAGGATCTCGAAATGAGGTTAGTGCCTGAAATCTGAACCTTTCCATCTTCTCCATTCCTCTAGAGATCTCGCAATAACTTCGTCATCAGTTTCATTCCTAATTCTTCTTTCATTCACCTTAGAGTTTAAAGTTGAAAATTCTAGTATTGCCCTTCATAATTCCTGAAATCGACAAAAAAGGTCTGCTCTGTTCCGATTATTGGGGTTACCGGTTTCATTACAAAAGTTAGCATGGATATATTCTAACCATTCCATGATCATTGAACCAATCATTCGACGTTCATGACCCCTTGCTGAATAATATAATACTAAGTTTCGACAAAGAGATAAATCTTCCTCTATGGTAAAATTATCAGCATTAATACTAAAATTTTAGTAAGCCATAATTCTAAAATGGAGAGATAAAAATAATCTTTCAAATAGGTTATTTGAAGTGTGGAAGGTGTGGTTTCGAAATGGGAACGAATGGGTATATATAGGGCCTTTTTTGAATGGAAATAATTCTTCAAATTTCAATAAAAGATTAAAGCATGATATTGAAAGAGGTGACGACTATTTCATGTTCCAGCCTAGTGGGTAATTAATAACATCCTATTCAATGGATGCCTAGAAAGACTGTGGACGCCTAATTATGAAAGGTGTTTGGTCCACGTGCAACGACTAAAGCATGATATAGAAAGAAGTGACAAGTCTCTTTTTTCGAGACTGGTGGGTCCATAATAACAGTCTATTCAGTGGAATCCAACGTTTCAATTATTTACTTTGTCAATCTTAAAAATTTAAACAATCTCACTTATCTACTCATGTAGGAGACGAGTAGACATACTAATATTTACAGTGTCTAGTCTTTTATCGTGTTGATGTTAATACGAAAAAAAAAGTCATTGGTTTAAGTTTTCATCTGACTTACTTAATTACTCAAAATTTAAAGTTTTCATTAATTCAAACAACAGGTACATTGGAAGTTCATTAACACTTAAAATAACACTACTAATTCAAAACTAAACTTGAAATTTAAATTTTTTGATACCATTCAGATAAACTAAAATATAAATCTTAAAAGTAGAAACTAAAGCTGCCAATCCATTAATAATCATAATAATTAAGGTTTCAGCTAATCCGAGGACGTTTTAAGCTTGACTTCTCCTTCTCTGCAAAATGTCTGTCTTTCTAAGTTCGATATACTCTTTTGTTACAGCATCCAACCCGGAGACATCCATCATCATTATGCGAAACTCGTCGTCTGATTCTTTCTTTGCGTCAAGTTTTTCTTTCTTAGCTTGTTTTGCCGCAAACTTTGCTCAAGACTCAACTAGTTTTGCTGCAAACTCGGGTTCTCTCTGCGCCTTCTTCATTTTTGTTTGTTCTCTGTAATTGGTATTGAAGTTTTGTTGCTCTTTAATAATTATTTCCGTCATTTCATGTTGTCCACTGGATTTTTCTCTCTCTGTTTTCTTCAGTCGTTTCGCCTCTTTTTTTCCCATATGACGGTTATATGTGTTAGGTATATCTCCTATTTATTCATCGCCACTGGAGTGGTCTTGACTTGTTTCCTGTCTTTCCCGGTCTTCCTCGCCACTCTCAGAATCTTCTTCAGCTTGTGATGAATCGAAAACAACTGTTGATCGTCGTGAATATTTGATATTTTCTAACATAATTGGATAGCACTCTTCATGCTTAAATTTTTTGCCACCATTAGCTTCCTTACTTCTTCAATCATTTATTGTTTTAAAAAAAGTTTAGTGGACGATATACAATTCAAAATATAACGTATGGGATAAAAATTAAACGGGTACTTAACTTTGTTTTGGGTGCCCATCCAGTATGGTGCTCACGTTCCACTTTCGCCTCTTTTGCAGAGTAAAGCGCCACATCTTTACTTATTCCCTGAAATCGTTTCTGAATGGAGGTCCAAGTGTGCTCAGGCATTGTAGGTATGGCTTCTTTCATCCCAACTAAAATACTAGACCATAATTTTTCTTCTGATTGATCGGAACCAACACTAGAATCTTGAGATATTGATAAATGAATTCTACACATCGTTAGATCTTTAAATGTAGAAAAATTTGGACCTCGTGGTTTTGGTGGCATAATTCTAACTGGTTTGAAAGACAAATATATGAAACTAGTGAATTTTTTTTCGTACACAAATGAAATGGGTTAGCAGTATATGAAATGCTCAACCAATTCATATATGTTTGAAAGATAAATATATGAAACTAGTGAAATTTTTCTCGTACACAAATGAAATGGGTTAGTAGTATATGAAATGCTCAACCAATTCATATATATAGGTCCACCAAAAGATAGCCGTTACAACGGTAAGAAATCTCAACGGTAAATATTACAAGAGGCGCTCGTATACACCACAGCCCCACACATGTGTTTTTTTGGCTAACGCCCACAAACAAGCGCAAGTTTGGTTAACGCCACACACAAAAGTAAGTTTGGTGAACGCCCAAGACAAGCGGCATTTTGGTTAACGCCTCATTGGCAAGCGTACACAAAGTTAACGTCCAGCGGGGCGTGCTCTTATGTGAACGCCTACCACATGCGTGATTTTGAGTTACACCGGATCATGAGACGCACTCCTAACTTCACGCCTGGTACGAGACGCGCTGCTAACTTCATGTCTATCAGGAAATACACTTCTTCCTTCACACTCCACCAAATTCGATTTTGGTCCAGCTCTCGGATCACTTTTGATCCAAACAGTAAAAAATCTGGACTATAATCCAAATATAGTCTCCTACTGTGATTGGTTTTAGACGGACCAAAGAGTATATTTGGGTTTGGTCCAGGTTTTACTTGCCCCACTGTGGATGCTCTACTGCTGCCCTTCACATAGACTAAGAGTAAGTTTTTTGATATTTGCTCTTTGATTTTGTTATTTGATGGACGCTCTTAGAAGAAAACCATATTATTATTATACAAATTTCAGGTACTATTTTTATTTATTTTTTCATCGAAATAAAGGCTAGTACTATTATTTATTTTTTTAGTGTTTTCTTTTAAGTAGAAAATTCTTAAAGTTAGTAACATCAGTACTCGGAAGTGAACCTATTCATATATGCACGGTGCACTCTGCAGCTAAAGAATGCCATTAGAACTTAGAAGTGACTGATGACAATGGTGAAATTCTATGGTAAATTACAATAGCTAGCCTATTAAGTACCAGCTGAATGGTAAATTACAGGATCTTATTCTTGTCATTTTGGAACCAAAACAACCCATTTTCTTGTGCACTTGATACAGTGATTTTGAATAAATTCTTAGCAGGCACAGGCTCACAGCAGTGAGACCAGTTGATAAATAGGTAACTAAGTAGTGTGAACAAATTTGATCTCTACATATACATCAAGCTGAGGACATTTGTGAAAATTAGGATCATTGGAATCGTCTACAGGGAAAGGCACATCTCAAGGACTTGGAAATGTTTTACCGCCAAAACATCAATGCTGGGGGTCGTAGTATACACCACTCTTTCTTTCGCTAAAGCACACCTCATTAAAAACACAGTCTATATTTACCCATGTCCGATTTAAGATCTCCTCCTTAACGGTTTTCTTTCTTCTTCCATAAACAACGCCTTAAGACACAAATTTAAGCTTTCATTCTCTCTCTAGAATTGCCAGTCTCTCTTTTGTTTGATTGAAATCTGTAATTACAGAGATAATAATAAATCCTTTGAAAGAATCAGAAAGGTGGGAAAAATGAATGGGAAAGCTGCCATTAGCAAGGAGCTTAATGCTAAACATACAAAGGTGAACTAATTAATCCCCATTACCAAAAATGATGTCTATTTTTAAGTTGGAGATTCTGGGTTATTTGCAATTAGCTCTTGTACTTATGGATTAGTCTATATATACAATTTGCTTTCCTTTGGGTGTTTGAGATTTTGTTACTTTATTATGCAATTTTAGATGCACATTCTGGTCAATTGCTTATGTTTTGCTTATATTTGTTGGAACATCATGTAGATTTCAAGGAGTCAAGGACTCATCACGTTACATACTAATTTTTATGCTAATTAATCATGGTTATGGATTCTGTATTGTGCAGATACTGGAGGGTCTTTTACGGCTACCAGAGAACAAGGAGTGTGCAGATTGTAAAGGAAAGTGTGTATCTTTCGACCATTACTAGATAGACAATTTTACATATTGCCTAAGCATGGATGATCAGTTTCTGACTTAATCATGTTTCAGGGCTCCACGATGGGCAAGCGTGAATCTAGGAATCTTTATTTGCATACAATGTTCAGGTGTACATAGAAGTCTTGGAGTGCATATATCAAAGGTATACTTTTGTTCACCGATAACCATTGTCTCATTGTCTTGGTCTTTCGAGTATTCATGTTTACTATTAACCTTCACATAAATTTTCAATAATATTACAGATGACAGCCAGCTAAAGGAGTTACTGCATTTATTAGTTAGATTTTTAATCAATAAGGCTTTCTCTTTCTTACAATAGGTCCTGTCTGCAACCCTGGATACATGGCTACCGGGTCAAATTTCTTTTATGCAAGGTAACAACATTTTCTACCATGGACGCGAAAATAAAATTGGTGGTACGGTGTCCTAACAAATTTGTGTTTTGTTGGCTTTTGGTACACACCATGAGCTCTGAATGATGAATATAGACTTGTTTCTTTTTCAATTCATATAAGCCTCATGAAAAATGGCATATGCTGCCTTAGAACTGTTTAGGCTACATTTAGAATATTGTTTGTGATCTTGTGGTTGTGTAAGTCCTTTTGTTCAGTAAAATTTTATCAAACAATGTTTGTAGAGATGGGTAACGAAAAGTCGAACAGTTATTGGGAAGCAGAACTACCACCATCATATGAGGAGTGATATTGAGCACTTCATTCGAGCTAAGTATGTAAACAGCAAAATTGATTGTCGACCTTCAAATAAAGATTAGAATTAAACGATGCATAATATACTTATACTGTCATGGTACGACCTTCAAATAGGTATGACGAGAAAAAATGGGTCTCAAGGAAAGCAACACAACCGAGCCACATGCCAGATTTTAACCAGGGACCAGAAGGTAGAAGCGATACTAGAAATTCCAGCAACAACTCTCAAATGCCACAAACAACATATTCAGTAACAAGATCTCGTACGGTAAGGACATTTAGTCCGTGCCGGCTTAACTAAGAATTTAAGTTTTGCTTCTATTTTGTATTAAGACGGTTCGTCATGGCTAAGCAGGGATCTTTAGATATGAAGACAAAGGGGATTCTAACACCTCCACCAAGGGCAATATCACAAGTACCAGACTTTAAACATGGAGGATATGAAGATGGGGCAAAAAGGAACACGTCCACGGTACCTCCTTGGGATAATTCCTGGGCAACATTTGAATGTAAGCACGAAAACATCTGTATAATAGACATGTGCAAGATGAATCAATCAATCTGCTCGAGCAAGCAAAACCCACTTGATTGATGACTAACTAGACAAAATTTTGAGTCTCTACTTGTCTAATTTCAATTTTTTTTGCAATCTTCGGATTGGTCAAGGTGCTGAGTTTTGAGTCATTTCTGACTATAAGTGTAACTACTATTCTTGCTCTATTCTGAAATATATCACATCAATATGTAGCTGCAGAGGTAACAAATCCAAGAGATATACCCAGACAAAGACGTTCATCGGGAGAAGTTACATTTGGGGAGTTGCTACTTTCAACATCACTACCAACGCCACCATATGGAAAAATGAGGGAAATAGACAGTAATAAAATCATCAGACAGGTAAATTTCTGCTCCGCACTGGTATTCTTGTGTCATATAAAGAAATTTCTTAAAGAAATGAGCATTTTCCAGACGATACTACGACATAGTCCTGATTTTCGATAAGAATGGCCAAGGGACTAGCTATCTGTAAGCCTGATCCTAACTTCCTAAATAGCTACATTCTTGCTTTCAGAAATAGCAGTTCAGTGATCAAAAGTATTGCTTTTGGATCGGAATTCAGCTTGTTTTTATTTGAATGCTGCTTTTTGATACTATACACTCTTACATGTTTTTCATGTCATTTTAACCAGCAACACTACCCTTCTTCAACAACATCTATACAGATACATGGGCGGAGTTCCAGTGATTCTTGTGTGAGTCTCCGGACAAATATAAGCGTTGATGATTTGCAGGTTACTAGAGGAAAGAAACCAACTCCCAGTGGGAATTTTTTTGATATATAATCAGGTGCTTACTCAGACCCTGTATGAGTGTGTTGCCAAATGATGCTCCCATGCTTTATCGCATCTTTTTTCCTTTTATAAGCTTAATTGAATCAATTCGTAAAGGAGCCTAAATGTTCTTTTTCTTTTCTGACTGTTTCATCTGGCAGTGTCTATAACAACTAGACAACAGCGCTTAGATAGAGAGAGAAAACATCTTGTGCCTACTGCATTTATACTCGAGAGAGCTATCACTTGCATTATCAGACCTACTATCTCCAAGGGTGCAATTATTTTTCCCACAGCAGGTCTGATTTATTACGCTAATCGAATGAGTAGCAAATGGAAAAAATTTCATGTTCTCAATTGTTTGATCTTCAATTAGTTATAAACTGCTCTCAAATTTGCCAATGCGACTACCATTATGTACTGATTAAATTTGCCATCATTTTTGGATAGCATTCACAGTAACATAAGTATCAGCTGTTGCAACTCCCATGTTGTCTAGTTCTAGCTTTTCCTGGATGCCGTTCAAAAAAGAAATTTGGGTGACTAAAATTTTTGTGCTTAAAGTTATCGATAATGTGAATGTTAATGTTAATCTTCTAACTATGATTGTCAAGCAAGTTTACTACAATAAAAAGTACCCTACTTTCTCATAAGTAACTCTCTTTACTCTCATCCTTTACTAAACTATGGTATGTATAACTCTAAAACTACCTCAGTACCTTTAGCAATGGAAACTAAACTCGCTTTTCGTGGTTAATTTGGAGCACTCAAATCGCAATCATCCTCATTTATGAAACAGTCCCTTGAAAACCAACGCCAAGTAATGGGTATTCAATAGCTTATATACCCATCACCAGCTTCTTATCAGGATACTATTACAACGCGCTTTCGAAACAAATGCCCTTCACATCCCACTCCATCAACGTTAGCCAGGCTGGATCAGTGTGATGGAAGTTAATGTTGGTTCTGCAACAATGAAAAACACTAAATAAAAGAAATGGTTAAGGTTAAGAAAACTCTGATTTATAAACATACAATGGACAGAGCCACCTGCTCAGCAAATTGTCTTTAACATAATAGTCCACGGATACTCCTCAAGAATGAGAGATGCTATACCCCAACAGTGGATGTGTCCAGGATAGAACTGCCCGTTATGATTTTTAAAAGCACAATACAAATCATCCTCAAACGAACTCAACAACAATTGACAGGGAAGGGAAATAAACAAGCAATGTGCGCAAAACAAAGCAAGAAGAGGGAAAAAGAGCTAGGGATAGTAGCCTGCTCTGGAGTACTTTGAAATGAAGAATTCTTTTTTCTTTTATAGGCAAAGATGGAGTGAATCAGCGCAGTGATAAATGAGAATAAGTTTTATATTTAATCAAAAAATTAAGTGTGAAATTTAATTTTGAACGGTAATAAACGGGCAAAATTTATTTTCCATTAAGACAAGAGTTATACTCGCCGGGTCAGACGCCCCCACATTTAAAACAAATTTTAATGAAATAATTTATGTTCAAAAAACGTAAGTCTTGGTTGGCCCGCAACCTTAGCTACGCCCGCACCCGTAAGCATACCCATTCCCGCAGCAGTAGCCACAGTCACACCCGCACCCACAAGTCCGCAAGCCGCAACCGCACATGTGTGAAAAGTATGTTTGCTCTAACTAGCCCATTGCCTTAGTCCTCCCCCAACCACAAAAGCTTCTAAACCCTAAGGGCCCTCCCTTAGATGCAATTTTTGTGGTAATAAAGAGAGGAATCATCTTTAGTTTCTCCAATGTGGGACTAAAGGTTCATTCACAAAAGTGAAAATGAGCTAGTGTCCCTTAGTGACTACTTGGACCTAAGGTCCATTCCCACCAAGACTAAAAACAAAACATTTATAAGTTCATTTTCTCCAACAATCCCCCATATGAATTAAAATCCGATGAAAATCAGAAAGCGAGAAATACCACTTAGCAATAGGTGTCTATAAGGTCTTGAACCTTTGCTTAGTGAGAAGTTACCGGAACTACTTGATGGACAGTGAACGCAATGTCTTGAACTGCCATCGTTTGGTGTAGTTCATCAATAACTTCCACGCGTGATATCTCTCTAGGTGCTGTCAAGTTCGTGCCGTTGTGTCCATTTTGGCCCTGGACGTATCCCGTTTCTCAGAATGCTCTAGAGAATCAACTCAAATTCTCACAGGAAGCGGCCCACTTCCTCATTCAGATAGGTGAGTTCTATCAAGAGTGTTTATTGCTACACTCCACTTCAATCTTAAATTGAAACTATAAAACTCATTAAGACTTAATAAAAAGTCATCCTTCACATGCATTCACACTATCACGTCTACACCATAGGGAAGGGACAGAGAATGAAATTCTCTGATAGTGTTTCCTTTAACCCACCACAAATTAGTTGTCTCATTCGAAACCTTGATCTTGGGATCTCCAGTCAGCAAGGTTGAATATCCTTCATGGCAAGTTTAATTGATGAGCTTAAGCCCCATCCCCCTTGATGCATTACTAACTATCTCCTTGGACAAGCCTTTCGTCAAAAGGTCTACGATATTCTCCTTAGACCTCACAAAGTCAACAAAAATAACACCAGTTGAGATTAGTTGTTTTAGGGAATTGTGTCTTCTACGAATGTGTATAGACTTCCCATTAAGTTATTTTTTTTGATTTTATCTATTGCATCTTGACTATCACAATGTATAAATATAGCTGGCACAGGCCTATGCCAAAGATAAATGTCTTCTAAAAAGCATCTTAGCAAAGCGGCTTCCTCTCCTGCTTTATCTAACGCAATAAACTCTGATTCCATAGTGGATCGAGCTATACAAGTATGTTTGGAACTCTTCTAAGATACAGACCCGCATGCTAGAGTGAAAACATATCCACTCCTATGAGTCTGATATCCAGTTTGCGTCACAAAATCCTTCAAGGATCGCAGGGTATCTCTCATAACTTAAACAAAAGTTCAAAGTGTACTTCAAGTACCTTAACACTTTAATAAGTGCATCCCAATGCTCCTGCCCTGGATTACAGGTATACCTACTTAACCTACTCACAGCATAAGCAATGTCTGGTCTCGTACAATTCATCAAATACATCAGACTTCCTATGATACGTGAATATTCAAGTTGTGAAACTTCATTACCCTTATTCTTTTTTAGTCTACAACAAGGATCATAAGGAGTATAAGCAGATTTACAATCAAACTGGTTATATTTTCTAAGCACATATTCAACATAATGAGATTGACTAAGACTATATCCATTAGAATTTCTTCTAATCTTCATACCTAAGATCACATCAGCATGGCTTAAGTATTTCATGTCAAAGTTCTCATTTAGCATGCTCTTTGTGGAATTAATTACATCCATGTTTGTACCAAGTATAAGCATATTGTCAACATACAAGCATACAATCACACATGCATCATTCACAAGTTTAGTATAAACACACTTGTCAGATTCATTTATTTTAAAACCACTAGAAATCATCACATGATCAAATTTTGCATGCCACTGTTTAGGTGCTTGTTTCAAACCATACAAATATTTTTTCAGTTTACATACTTTGTTTTCACAACCTTTCACTACAAATCCCTCAGGTTGGTCCAAATAAATTTCTTCATCTAATTCACCATTTAGAAAAGTTGTTTTTACATCCATTTGATGTATCTCTAAGTTATGAATGGCAGCAATAACAATTAACATCCTAATGGAATTAATTCTCGTAACAGGTGAATAAGTATCAAAGAAATCTACACCTTCTATTTGTTTATAGCCTTTAGTTACTAGTCTAGCTTTGTATTTTTCCACAGTTCCATCTACTTTACGTTTCCTTTTGAAGATCCATTTACAACCTATAGGTGTACACCCTAGAGGTAAATCTACAATCTCCCAAGTGTCATTTTGCATAATGGAATCCATTTCACTAATTGCATATTCTTTCCACCATGGAGCATCAGAAGAAGTCATGGCTTCTCTGTAAGTTTGTGGATCAGTCTCAGCTAGGCATGTTATGAAGTCTGGCCCAAAAGATTTTTCAGTTCTAAGTCTTTTACCTCTTCTAGGCTCAAATTCAAAATCATCTTCCTCTAAAGGTAATGTATGACTAGTGGAAGGATAGGGGATCAACACATATCATGCAAGATTCATATTTCAAAGGAAAAACATTTTCAAAGAACACATCATCCCTAGATTCAATAATAGTATTCACACCAATTTCAGAAATATCAGAACTTACAACCATAAATCTACATGCAGTAGTATGTTCAGGATACCCTATGAATACACAGTCAACAGTTTTGGGTCATATCTTGGTTCTCTTAGGTGGACACCTTAGCCAAACACCCCCACACTTTAAAGTATGCATATGAAGGTTGTCTACCTTTTCATAACTCATATGGAATTTTGTATGATCCTTTAAAGGGTACTCTGTTCAAGACATAGCAAGCTGAGAGGACGGCCTCCACCCACAAGTTTGCAGGTAGTCCTGAACTAATTAACATGGCATTCATCATCTCCTTAAGGGTTCAGTTTTTCCGTTCAGCCACACCATTAGATTGTGGTGAATAACGAGGGGTTACTTCATGTATAATGCCGTGTTCTATGCAAAAATATCCTATAGGAATTACATATTCACCACCACGGTCAGACCTAACAGTTTTAATAGTAGCACTCATTTGGTTTTCAACTTCTAGTTTATATATCTTAAAGGCTTCTAAGGTATCATCCTTACCTTTAAGTAAATAAATATGACAATACCTCGGAGAATCATCTATAAAAGTGACAAACCATTTCTTACCACCTCTAGTTTGAACTGATTTCATGTCAACTAGGTCTGAATGAATTAATTCTAAGGGTTTAGAATTTCTCTGAATATTTTTCCTGTAAGATTTTTTAGCATATTTTGATTCTACTCATATTTCACATTTATGCTCATTTTCCAAACTAAATTTGGGTATGCAGCCTATGCTAGCCAGTTTATTTATTGACTTATAGTTTACATGTCCAAGTCTACCATGCCAAACAATCAATGACACACAAACATAAGAAGAATCAATTTTATTCATTTCAACAGAGGTTACATTCAGTTTGTAAAGACCCTCAGTCTTATAACCCTTTCCTACATAGACCTTACCCTTAGTGACAATAACTTTCCCAGATTCGAAAACAAGTTTAAAACCCTTATCATATAAAACACCACAAGATACAATATTTTTACAAATTTCCGGAACATGAAGAACTTCATTCAATGTGAGAGTTTTTCCAAAAGTGAACTTCAACCCAAATTTGCCTTTTCCCACAACCCGTGCTGTGGACGAGTTACCCATGTAAAGTTTCTCTCCTTCCCCTACCTATGATATGAGGTGAACATATCTCTGTTTCCACAGACATGTTTGGTAGCACCAGAGTCTACCCACCAGTCTCTCACATTGGTTACCAAATTGACTTCAGACACCGTGCCAGAAAACTCGTTCTTGTTGCTTTCTACCAAATTAGCATTGTTAATCTTGTTATTAAAGTCCTTACGTTTTCTACAATGCATTGCCATATGGCCAAGAATTCCGGAAACATAACACACACCTTTAATTTTACCAATGCAGATTTGGGTTTCAAAAAAATACCTTTCTTGTGCGGACCAGGCTTGTTGCGGTCACTCTTTTCAGTATTGGAAGACTTGTGTTCAAGTACATGAGATCTGTTGGACATGTCCCTTGCGGAAGATACGTTCTTGTCTTTGGAGCACAACAATTCTTCCACTTGAATCTTCTTACCCAATTCAACCATACTGACTTCACCAGTTTCATGTCTCAATCTTCGTTTGTATTCAGACCATGAAGACGGTAATTTCTCAATCACAGCAGACACTTGAAACGTTTCATCTATCACCATACCTTCAACAATAATTTCATTGATAATGCGTTGAAGTTCAAGGAATTGGTCAACCACAGATTTTTCATTTGTCATTTTGTATTCCAGGAACCTGGCTACCAAAAACTTCTTACTACCAGCAGTTTCCGCTTCATATTTTGCTTCTAAGGCAACCCATAAGTCAAAAGAAGAAAATTTTTCTTTAGCATTATAGAAATCATACAAAGCATCTTCTAAACAGTTCAGAATGTGATTTTTATCCATATAGTTCTGTCTACCCCAACTTTCTAACTCTCTTTCATTTCCCGCATCATTCAAAGTCTCATCAAAAGGTTTCAGGACTAATTCATCCAACATGTGAAAACTCAGAAAGAACAACATCTTGGATTGCCATCTTTTGAAATCTTTGCCATTAAATTTTTGTGGTCTGTCAACATCACTTTTAGCCATTGTTACAGAAGAAATACATATTGTGTTAAGATTGTTGGTTCTGCAACAATGAAAAACACTAAACAGAAGAAATGGTTAAGGTTAAGAAAACTCTGATTTATAAACACACAATGGACAGAGCCACCTGCTCAGCAAATTGTCCTTAACACAATAGTCCACGGGTACTCCTCAAGAATGAGAGATGCTATACCCCAACAATGGAGATGTGTCCAGGATAGAACTGCCCGTTATGATTTGTAAAAGCACAATACAAATCACCCTCAAACGAACTCAACAACAATTGATAGGGAAGGGAAATAAGCACGCAATGTGTGCAAAACAAAGCAAGAAGAGGGGAAAAGAGCTAGGGATAGTAGCGTGCTCTAGAGTACTTTGAAATGAAGAATTCTCTTTTCTTTTATAGGCAAAGATGGAGTGAAATCAGCACAGTGAAAAATGAGAATTAGTTTTATATTTAATCAAAAAATTAAGTGTGAAATTTAATTTTGACGGTAATAAAACGGGCAAAATTTATTTTCCATTAAGACAAGAGTTATACTCGCCGGGTCAGACGCCCCCACATTTAAAACAAATTTTAATGAAATAATTTTGTTTAAAAAACGTAAGTCTTGGTTGGCCCGCAGCCTTAGCTACGCCCGCACCCGCATGCATACTCATTCCCGCAGCAGCAGTAGCCATAGTCACACCCGTACCCACAAGCACGCAAGCCGCAACCGTGCAAAGCACCGCCCATGTGTGAAAAGTATGTTTGCTCTAACTAGCTCATTCTCTTAGTCCTCCCTCAACCACAAAAGCTTCTAAACCCTAAGGGCCCTTCCTTAGATGCAATTTTTGTGGTAATAAAAAGAGAAATCATCTTCAGTTTCTCCAATGTGAAACTAAAAGTTCATTTACAAAAGTGAAAATGAGCTAGTGTCCCTTAGTGATTACTTGGTCCTAAGATCCATTCTCATAAAGACTAAAAACAAAATATTTATAAGTTCATTTTCTTTAACGGGTTAATGCGCATCACCCACTGAAGGCCGTCTAAGGCAGACGCCTTAGGCCCGGAATTTTGTTTGGGACCGTTTAGGAAGCCAGCAACTTTGTCATTCCAGATACTCTTCACTCCATCCTGAACCCCATAAAGACAGACATGTTGACGGAAAGTTTAACGAATTCAGTATACGTCTCGATCGTACCTATAGGTTGCCTATTCAGAGGCATAGAACCTATGACAGGATGGTTCTAATTCTACTAGGAATTTTCACGAACCCAGTATGGACCCAATGATTGTGAGATGACCTCTGATACCAACTATCACGAACACAAAGGATTTAACATTTAGCCCTAAAAAGCCGGGTTATAGGGAAAATCGAAAAGGACAGAAAGATCTCATATGCCCATCACCATATTTGGGAGATAAGACGTGACTGGCGATAACAACCTTCGTGTGGCCAAGTGAGAAGGCTGAACTGAATTAATACTTGTTGCTAGTACAGAATCAATGAACTTGTTTTTATTAGCTCATAATGTAATAAAATAATATGAATTTTGTTAATATTTGTATACTTGCAAATCTAAGTGATGATCTTAGAACAGTACTATCAACTTTTCCCACATGTTCTAATCTTAAAATTAGGGAATCTTAAACAAAATAAAAACAGTAGACAACATCTCGACTATAAGACAACTAAATTATAAATCATATTATGTGTTTTTGAAGTTTATACTCCTATGCATGATCTTGCTGTCTAAATCTAAATAATTAGAAGTAGTTCCCTAAAAAAATTCACGGTGTAATTTTTCGTTTTAACCGTATGTAACTGTAGCTACCACCTGGAGTACTGTTTTTAGGTCCGAATTTAATATGTTGATCACGTCTTTTTCCAATAAGGTATACCAATTGAGATGAGACTAGTGGTACAGCTAGTTAGCTAGGTTAGTGTCAGATGCTGTTTGTTCTCAAGGATGGTAATACGGTTATATCATGCCCCAACCCAATCAATGTGCTGTTTGTACTTTACAGTATTAATCAGGACTCAATCTTCATGTGTAGATCAAGTTGATGAGCATAATACTTGAGGTTCAATGCTAATTATGTTATGTAAACATCATAAAGTCAAGTGGTTAGCTAGGTGGGTCACATCCAGGTCAACTTTTCAAGCAAAAACTATTACTGCACCAAAATTATTAGAGCGTCAATGCCGGTCGGAACATCCAGAAGTGTGAATGATATAGAGATTCTGAGTTCAAGCTACAATTTTTGTGCCCCTTGACTCTTGTAGACTAAATGTAATCTGTAATACTACATGCACCACATGCGTATCAGTGTTAAGAGTCAAATATTCTTGCATTCTACATTGCCATCACGCATATGTTCATCTGCTGCAATAAATTTAATCATGTGACTAATGGCATATTAAATTTATAAGAATGATAACTTAATAATTATTTTTTCCGTTTTAAAATGATAGATAATGTTATTATATTTAGGTATAACAAAAAATAAATTTGTTTTATAAATTAAAACTTAAGTATTTTAAGATTACTGTTTATATGAGTCATTTTTTTATATATTTTTATTATTTAAATATAAAAAGATTATTTTTTTCTTAAAAATTAATACTAAAAAACTATAAAAAACTAGTTCAAATAATTAATTTTTTATTTTTTTATGTTAAACCAAATAAATTATCATTTAGAGAAAATAGAAGTAAAAATTAGATCAGTACAAACATCCTTCGACAAAGCAACCACATTCTCCTTATAATAAGGAGATTTTTAAAATCACTAACCTTCTTAGTAAGGATAATCTTTCTTCCATTCCATCTATCTATCCTCCTCCTTTTTTTTCTCTCATCTCATTATCTTCTTTTGTCCTCTGGGGCTTATCTTAATTTTTTTTCTTTTGACTCTTTGATTAAAGAAATAATAAGAAGAGTAAAATGGGAACATTTTTAAATTAAACAACTTTTATAAAGACAAGAGAGGTACCCACTATACCCATCATTGGCTGTATTTCTTTGATATATGCATATTTTTTCTTTTATACTGTTTTGTTTATGGATAACTAATGTATCTATTTATTTATGGTTGAAAGAAGTTAGAAGAATCAAATGCTTTTTAATTTGATTTAGTCGGTTTGGTCTGACCCATCTGCCTCTAACTAAGAAGGCAACGGACTTAGCTGCTTTATTTCAATTTCATGAGATAAGACATCTCAACAGTCATTCATCCCAATTTGAAATAGATTATGCATCCTAAAATTTTAAACAGTTTGGACTTCCAAGTCTAATTTTATTTTCTTATTATCTTTAATAAAATTTTACTTTTTTTAATTTAGTTTCTGGCTTAGCCGCTGATTTTTTTATAAGCATTGGCCACCACATTTTAATCTAAATTAGTCACTTCTCGTAGAACTCCTGCCTAAAAACGTTACCTCTATCTTGTGTAAGTCGTTTGTTGAACATTCAGTAAATACTCCTCGAGAGCACGTGCTAATAAAGAATAGAAACTGTGTTAATTGTTAGGAGTTCCATTTGAGAACAAGTGTCAATCTAATTTAATTTGTTAGTTTAAAAGCAGGCTTTATATGCTATGGAGTTAAAAGAAGAAAAAAAAGTTTCGATCATAAGTTTACTCTTCGATCCATTTAGATTAAAATTTTCAACTTTACCGTATAAATTTACACCCACAAATCACTGAAAATACAGAGAAACCAAACTTATTCTCACTAAAATTCCCAAATCAAATGGGATTTCTATAGACCCCACATATACCCCTGCTTTGGTCCCTGACTCCCTGGGTTAGTTTATATCAAATAGTTATCCACTTACTCGCTTGCTATAGATTTAGTCCCTTATTTTGTAACTATTTTTTCCGTTACTAAATGATAGGTTTGTTTGATTTAACATAAAAATAAGATAATCAATCATTTAGATTACATTTTTATGTTTTTTCCTTATTTATCCTAAGGAGAAAAGTGGTCCCTTTGTGTATAAATAATAAAAATAGAAGAGAGAAGTGGTTCTTATGTAGGCAAGTAGTAATTTTAAAATATTTGACTTTCTATTTATGAAAATAAACCTATTTTTTTGACATACCCAAATATAATAACCTTACCTATCATTTTGAAACAGGAGAAATAGTAAATTTAAGTTAGAAAACAAAATTGAAGTATAGGGTAGATAAATTTCTAGAAAGTGTAGAAAAGGAGACTTGGTTATACTAGATGGGATTATAAGGAGAGGATTCATTAATAAAGATATTTTCACACTATTTTATAATTTTGATCCTAATAATTTGTAAAATCTAAACGATAATGCATTTAAGGTTAAATTTGGGTTATATGTTTTTCTTATAAAGCTCTACATTCTACTTTCTCCGTACGATATATTTATATAGACGAAATACATCAAATCTCTTAGATTAAGATTTTTGTTTTTTTATAAACATCAATTTTCTTTCGTATTTTTACTCTTTATCCTATTTCCAATACTAGAAACATTATCTTAATTGTGATGATACATATATATTATAAATAAGGGTAATACGTGAAAAACTCATCTTGCAATTAGAATTCCGCCTATTTAATGGGCTACCAAAATCTAAAACTCCGTTTTTATATGTGGTACGAATGGAATATTAAAACTTAGTGTATTTCAAGATATTATACTTCACCGTGTATCGATTTTAATCTCAACTATTAATTTTTAAAATGATAAAATAACGGAATTATACTATTGAATTGTGCTTAATTTTAATATGAATATAGAACTTTGTACAAAAACATATAATTAAAATATTAATTCTAAATACATTATCATTCGGATTTTATATAAAAATATTAACATCAATATTGTGCAACAACGTAAAAATAACCATATGGACCAATCCTGATCAAATTTAGATGGGTTGGCAGGTATATTTAATATCAAACTCCGAATTTCTTTCTTCGTGTCCAACATATCACATGGAGATGGGAATAAATTAGTGAAGAGCTTGGCCTCATTATATCCCATCTCTATCCCATAAATTATTATTAGATAGAGTTGGTTGTTAGTTATTAGAAAATTCAACAAACTATTTGATTAGATAGATTAGATATTGGGAATTATATATACAATATACAGAAGCTGAACCTAACCCTCTAATTGGATTTCTTGTCGTTGTTTGGCTCTTCTACTGTTCTTTTTATCTTCTTTTCCGCTACATCGAAATCGTTAAGTTCCACTGTAACTACACAATGAGACGCAGTTTTTTTTTTTTTTTTTTTTTTTTCGAATCACTAGCCGGAGTTGGTATTTGTTTTGTTCCCTCACAAGGCAATGTTGGAGAAATTTCCTGTAATAGTAAGCAAACCAAACAGAAACTTGAAAGAGATTAATCGTTAGAACAAAACAGCACAGTTCAGACTACACACAAGCACAGAGAGGTGAAGTCGCATGTTCAACAGACTGCCCTTAACTCAATATTTGTCAGGTACACCTTTAGAAAGATGTTGCTATACCTTTAGAGATGACAAATTTGAAACCAGGATAAAACCACCTGATACCAACCCAGTTAGCAAGACTCGTTGGCCCGTTGTGAACTTAACAGTAGAAGAAAAAGTATGAAGTAAACTATTGCGCAAATCAAAGCAAGAAGAGGGGAAAAGTCGTCAGGTCAGTGGCTGCACTGGGGTAAGAAAAAATCAGACTTTGTTTTTTCTTTTAAAGAAGAAGACTCTTGATTATCAAACGGTAAAAAGTCAATTAATTAAACAAATTTAATTTGAGATATTTAATTAAAAGATTTTGTTATTTAAACCTGATTTAAATTTATAAATTCAAAACGGTAAAATACTTAATGTTCAAAATCAAAATATGAAACCGTTGGATCTCAGACAGGCACGCACCAAGGCTCGCACCAAGGCTCGCGCCAAGGCTCACGCAAGGCTCCGCCAAGGGTCACTAGTACATTTCCTAAGTCCATATCCAATCCCCTAGTTCTTTTTCCTTATATAAAACATTTGTGATAAAGAGGATAAACTTCCTCCTTGGTTTGCCCAATATGGGACAAACCAAAGGTTTCTCATTCACTAAGAAGTGAAAATGGATGGCTCTATTTTTCCACCCCAAGTTTGGACCAGTGACCCTTGATCCTACTAAGATATGTTAAGTAACAAAAATCATTTTTAAGTAAGAATCCATTTTTAATTCTAACAAGTAAAAATCCAGAAAAAAAAAAATGTCAACAAAAAATTAATTGGTCTTGCAGTTACTCTTACGTGTTGTTTGTTTTACGTAAAATCAATATCAGAGTATTGGGGTTTGCCTTGGCTTTCCTAATGATGGTTGTAAATTATTGCTAAGTTAAAACAGGCAACTTGTCATCCACATGCAACAACTTCCCATTTTTGAGCTGAAATGAGTGAAATGTATCCCAATGTTTGGGTAAAACTCAACTTTGGTCATGATGGATATACTGTTAACGCAAATTAAGCAAAGTATATTAGATAAGTCAATCACACAACAAAGTAGTATCTCTCAACAATCAATTTGTTGAGTGACTTTTAATTACTTAAACAAATTATCGTCATTGTTAAGACAATCACGGTACCTCGTCGGCCAAGGAACTTTTGTGGTAGTTTTCAATCAAAAACATATACTTTATATATTTCCAGGAAAATTCGAAATAAAAAAACAACAAATTGTTTGACATAATTTGATCAAGTTCATATCCTAGTATTTTAAATTTTGTTTGTTCATTTTTAAATAACTAAATACTGTGAGATGAAACATTTATGGGGCAATATTTATATATTGCCCTATAAGATGTAATATCTTTCTAAATATGTTTTTTCATAACTAATATAAAGTAAAATAAATGAATATTTAAATTACTAGGGTTCCGATGATCAACACCTGCTATAGCTAAAAAAATTTGTTTAGTCTCCTAGTAACCTTTGGTTACCTAACGAACAATATTTAAGAAGAATAACTAATAAAACAGCGTATTATTCAAACAAACAAACAAGCACTAGCGATTTATTTTACTTCCTATATGGGCAATGCATTTGTATTATCATAAGATCCTAGGATTCTTCTTTTTCATATATTTTCATTAAGTCATTAACAAGTTATAGTATTAAATTAGCTAAGAAGCCGATATTGGTATCATTATAGTATTATATACTAATACTCTATAGCTAACTAGAGTAAGCCATAGGAAGCACCCGATAACCCTTTTGAATATATTTTTGGATGGATCGTTTAGTTAACACTTTATTTTCCATTCTCAGCGTCATTGGTATCATCTGAAGCTGAGGGCATACTCACATCATTTAAAGGTTGACTAGAAGAAGGTCTATGTACCTTTTGTTGCTCAAAATTTGCACCAGCTTCCTTCGAAGTAGATTTTATTCGACTCCCTACATGACTCGTCTATGCCGATTAACTCTAAATCTAAAATAAAAAAGATGACACTATTTCTTTTCTAGGGAAGGAGAGGGAGTAATTTCTAATTAGTTTTTATACATACGTGATAACAAAATAGCATCAAAATAATACCGTGTTTAATGGATTCTATACCATATAATAACTACTTATAGTTTTTTTGGATATTCGTTTTCTTCTGCATAATTGAAAACAAAAAAAGCATTTTGTGTTAAAACTTAAAAGTATACATATTCTTGAACTTGAATTGTTTTATTCTATGTTTCAATCGGCATTGTCGTATTGAATCCAAAATTTACATGCACCAGCTAATGAGTGACAAGATGATACATAATATGATAGATGAAATCATGGAAAATATGACGATTGTATTAAAGTGTTAAAGATTGATAATTGAAGCTGTGAAATGGGGGATGGGGCCATATCCTCCACCAATTGAAACCACTGGCTTAATCTTGAAACAAAAGCGTGCTCCATTAGTCCATTTCTTCTTCTCTCAACTTTTCTCTATCTTTTTTTGTTCATGTTTTTTATTTATTAATAATGTGAGTCGATAAATTCTGCCCTAATAGTCTTCCCAGCTAAAGTTATGGATCAGCTAGTAATGGTCTCTACTCTCTACATATTTTTGAAAGATGAGGTCATTAGAATGGACAACGTATAAGAAGGACCCATTTGAAACGCGAAAACTTATGACTTTTCCCTAAAACAAAAGAAAATTAAAATTTAAATAACAACCCATAAATTCTACTAATCTCTTTTAAGTTATTACTACTATTTTGTAAGAACGCCGTTTAGTGGAGCCTCCCCCCCGGCCCACCATCACTAGTGGTGGTGGTAATGAATGGTGATTGTAATGGAACCTTAATAAGAACAGCCTACCAATAAACCACTATTTCCTAGCTATGCCTAGGTTTTGGCTCAATTAGCCCTAGCTAAAAGTTACATTACATTTTAATAAACATTTTTTAAACTCATTTTCACTGATTAGATGAGATATTTGCTGAATAAGTACTTGAGTGCTCCGCAGAGTTAGTTGGTGACTCATGAGCCAGTGTAGTCGATTTCAGCTGAGATGATCGAAATTTCGTCGATAATCTTGGTTTTAGCACTTATCCGAGATGAGACACGTTATATAGTCGATACAGTATTTGACCAATAATTTTGGTTGAAATGACTCGAAATGAATTGACCGAGATGGCCGAAATTAGGGTGGAAGATTTAAAAAAAAAATCCAAAAAAATAAAAAAAAATTCTTATACTAGTTCTAGGATTTCCAATTGTTATTCATGTTTTTTATGATATTTTAGAAAAATGAGTACTAATTTTATATCTTAATAGGTGTAATATGGAAAAAAAAAACGTTTGATATAATAATTATAGGTATAAAATATGTGGACCGATATTTCACCGATATTTGGAACCGAAATCTCCCCTATACAAAGGTGTACTAGTGTACCGCTCTCGACCGATACAAATCGAAATCAGATATTGACTACATTGTTCATAAGAAAAAATCCAATGAAATATACCGTGACCGTTGTGTGAAAAGTGTACATCGGACTAAACATATTCAATGTACTTAGGTTAAACATCAATTTGTGTGTTCTTGTACGGACGACAAATGCAACATAATACTATATAATTCATAATTTGAAGTATATTTGGTATCGAAGTTTATGGATCTAACTAACCTCAAAAATCAACTTATAAAATTAGGATTATCCAAAACTTATAAACTACAAAATCTTAAATTGTTCATCCAATTTGGAACTAATCTCAACACTTGAGGTTAGTGGATGGAACGATGATGATCGCTTATTGTCGACGAGCCTTTAATGTCTTGCATAGCCTTGTTGACTCATATTTGAACACATGGTATCTATACAAAATGTACATAATACATGCGTATGTAGTAACAACTAACAACAGTATCATTTAGTAAGATTTAATACAATTCAATAACTTGGCAGCATATAAAACATTATTTTTTTTGTACTATTTCTTCTCCGCATACAAGGATTTCTTATTTCTGAATTTATGTTATTGTTCTTTTAAGTGCATTTTGAGGTCACAATTATATATTCTGGGATATAATGCGGATTCGAGGGAGAGTTAAGGTTAAGCCAAGTGGTAGAAATTGAAACACTTAATAAATTTTAAGCTACCGTGTAAATTTTTAGTCATGGGATAAAAATTAGGCCAGGGCCGCCAGACGATGTGATTTAGGAGTTGGAGCAAAAATTGGGCTACGAGGTCGACTGTGCCACCTGGCCAATTTTGAATCGGTTCACGATGCAGATTCTAAACTATAAGGCAAAATTTCAGCCGCAGTGTCCGATTCTGAATTACGAGATTTAAGGTCCTAAAGAAAATTTTGGGATATGATATGAGAACATATTTTGGATGATCATGGTCAATTTTTCATTAAAATGTAGTATATTTTAGGTTTACAAGATAAATTTTAAGTTACAATTCAAAATTAAATGGCAAGAATTTGAATATTTGTTATGTTGTAGTGCACGAGGTATACCCTAGTGTTTTATATGGTTTAAAAATTATAGTTTTTTTCATCGAAGAAAAAAAACAAGAGAAAGGATTCGAAAATTATGCTTTCGGCTTTAGGTTCAACGGCCATAATAAAAAAAAGGCAACTACATGATAAAAGGATCACGATTTGCAGAGGGGTAACAGATCTCCACGGAGATACCAATCCAAATATCAAACGGACAATGTTATTTTGTTTTATATGTAATCATATCCCCACTAAGATTTGGTAAACTACATGAACTAAAGTCTATTTATAAAAACTTAATGAGAGTAATATGTGAATTTGCCTAATGTAACTATATTCAGCAGACTTGAGTTCGAACTCTGAATCTTGACGTATGCCATGATCAACGTAAATATGTACTATCAAGAAGTTGTTGGAAAATTGGGTTAAAGTTGAGGATGAAGAAACACACGTATAATAGTGTATTGTTGACTTCAAGGATCTTTCGATTTTTTTCCTTCTAAATAAATTTGTGAGTACAACAGGTCAACGATTATGCCTTCATAAATTAATGAACTCCTAACACAGTAATCAAATTCAAAGATTATACTTCCTTGGTCCGACCAATAACACATTGTTTAGAAGTTTCTGATGATGTTATTAGAAGAGAAATAAATTAGTACGATTTGATGTGATTGAATGATAATCAATTCATCACTACTTATAAGTTATCTGCATTTTTTTGAGATTCTTGTTCATCACCAACAAATACCTCCATCAGGTATCAATGGTAGATATTGGGAAAACGACACATCTCTTGAATTCAAACCAAAACCGAATTAGGTATTGTTGAGAAGATATATTATTTTAAAACGACACGCCTTCTTGCACTTTGCTAGAGGGCGCTGCCCCTAGAACACATCTACGGGAGGGCGACGCCTCCCAGGACCCCAAACCAAATGCAATGTTTTTTAAAATATCCAATATTCTCACCTTTGATGCCATGGATTCATATCTTCCTTTTCATTGGGGAAGTGGTCTAGGACGTAAAATATGATATAATGATATTAAAATGAAATTCACATGTACTATGCGTTATATGGGTGTCCTGTTTTGCGGAAAAAAACAAGCCGAAAACTGTAAGCATTAGTTTTTATTGTTATTTTGGAGACTTATGGGTAAGCCTGCAACAGTACTTAAATGAATGGATAATGGCTATTTCGTATCCAAATATGTTAAAATTATCGGATATTTGTTCGATAACTATCTGACGGATGTATCAGTTCCGTTAAAATTAACGCGTACAATAATTATCCGAAAAACTATATCCATAGTAAAAAAAACATCTAATTTAATTATATGTTTTTAATAACTTCTTCTTACGATTCCCCAATTGTAACACCAAATAAATTTTTGATGTATTTGTCATACATTCCTTCATTTTTTTTTCAAACAAAATCATCAAATATATGTCAGAAAATTAGGTACGTTTAATTTTAACTTATAATAGTATAGTTTTATATACATATATTGATGTTATCGGATATTGGACAATTATCTTATAGGATATTGTATCAGTATCCAATAAAAAAAAATATCCAACAAGATATGTGTGTCCGTATCCACTATCTAAAATTTTGGATAATATTCTAAGTTCGGTACAAACTCGTACGAATGTTGAATATTCGGTCATCCATGGACAAACCTATTTTTCGATACAATATTCTTAATCAACTGGCACGTTGAAAAAATTAATAATTAGTTGTTAATGTAACAACCTAACAATCATCCATTTAATTTAAAAATTGATTGACCTCATTTCAATGACTTATTTATGGCGAATTTATATTGAATGCAAGTATTTTTACGAGAATCATCTCAAATTTCAATCAATCGACCAACTATAAAATGCTTGGGATCTATTTAGTTTCTTTTACCTAGCTAATTTAAAACCTATCGAATTATTTAAAGCTTATCAAATTCTTCATCTACCTAGATAAGAGAGATAAGGGTATTTTAATTGGAAGAAATTATTAAATTATCTTCAATAGTTAGTATTATATTTCTATTCTCATCCCTAATATCAAACTTAATTTATTATTATTATTATTTTTATTATCTTATTTTTTGTTAAAAACTTTTTTATTTCTTTTGATTTATTCTATTTCTCTTACAAAAAAATTTTTTGAAAAGATTTTTAAAAAAATGGGTTGAGAACAATCGGCCGATACGGAACTTGCACGATGACCGATTGTTCCCAAAATAGGTGGATGTGGACAATCATAGCAGTTGTTTCTTGTTAAAAGAAATTCTCATATTTCTAGATGTTTTTAAGGATATAATCGACATATAAATGCTTTTCATCTACCGATTTTGGCTTATATAAATCTTTGAAAATCATTTCAATACCAGAATCGGCATATGTTATGCATCATATCCGTTGATTCTGGTTCATGTTCTGTTGGAAAATCTTTGTTACCGATACCCACCATGATACGACTTGTGCATTATTTCTGCCAATTCTTTATAATTTTGTAACATTGGTCTTCGTCTATGTATTACAACTTTCGTAATACTTGGTTCACATAACCAAAACAAAAAAAAAAAGAATAAAAGGAGAAAAACATTCTGTGATTTTAGAAAAAAACTTACTTGGGTGTATTAAGGCGAGTAATCTCTTTACTTAAGACATTTGATGCCCTTCCCTAGATGTTGATACAGGTAATGTCATATGTATCCAACATTCAACAATACCTTTGATGTTCTTCTACAAAACTTTTATGAACACCAAAAATAAACGCCAATTGATGTCGCATAACTCTCTTTTACAGACCCTCGAAATTTATCAGAAAATGCAATTAATTTTCTCTAATTTTTCTCTCTTATCTTCTAGTGTTTTTCTCTATTTTTCTTGTATGTGTGTATGGCGAGTGAGTGGGGTTTATATAGGTTCAAAGGTGACTCTTGGAGAAATCCTTTCATGAAGAGTCACATCTCTTAGAGAAATCCTTTCATGAAGAGTCACATCTCTTGGAGAAATCCTTTCATGAAGAGTCATATCTCTTAGGAAGAAGAGGTTCAAATTCGAATGAAAAGTTTCATATGAATTGACACAACGATTCATAATTTCTTTCAAATTTAAATTTCGAACTACCTAATAATTTCTATTCAAAAATTCCAACAATCCCTCACATTGAATAGAAATTCATGCAAATTTAATGCAGACACTAAAAAGAGTTTGTGCCCGAAATATCACTGCATCGGGATAAATATTTTTTGGCTTTGAATCCTCCGTAATTAATACCTACCGGGATTATTGGTTGATTAGTGAAGTGATGTTTTGAACTATACAACCTTATGATGCAATCCGGTGCAATAGATATCACACGGCTTATTTCCTTACATATTCGGTTCTCGGTTGTGTTTTTTCCGGCCCTGAACGATACTGGAATTTTATGAGTGCTTTAGAGTAACTTAGCTTTATAGTTCTTATAAAAACGACCCCACTTCTCACTCATATAAGTGATATCTTATTGAAAGTATCCTGCCATACTTTAATTAGCCAAACTAATCTATAAGAATCATTAAAAGAAATTTTTATCCTCATCCGTAACAGCTAACACTGACACTCATCCCAGAAATGGGAAAGAGAAAAAATCTCCTTCGCTGGTTTTCTGGCGAGTAATTCATAACTTAGTTGTCCCTTTTGAACCTAGACCTTGAGATATCTAATCGTTGGGTTTGGTTACTGCTGCAACTTACTATTTTAGTAGGCTATAATCCCATTCCTCTTGATGATGCAATTCATGCTCTATAGAATTTGTATCCTTAGTCAACTTGATACAATTTCCCAAACAATATTTCTTTTTGATACGCGTATTTGAGAGCAATTGTTATATGGTGTACCGTCGATGTATTTGTCGACACGTAACATAATCTCCCAGACTATGTGTTTTCCCAAATAGTTGTTTGATCAGGACAATATTTATTTTGAAATGCATATACTATGTCCACACGAGTATATATATCTAAGGAAATTTCAAATTCACTTATATTTCATCTCTGACTTTGCGTCCAAAACTTCAGAGTCCATAGTTGATCTCTCTATCAACCTTCATTTGAATGATTTCCTTGCCATCGCATTTCTTATACAACAAACACATAGTTTCCTTTAATTTGAATCAATCAAAAGATATCTTTCAAGCACTTCTGGATATGCCGCATAAAGTAATTACCAAAATTACACTCTTTGATATTTTAGGATTCTGACCGTGGTTTACAAATTATCTAATTTGTCACACGTCAACAAATCGATGTTCCACACATATGAACCACAATTCATATATATAACATCCAAAATACATGGATTTTCTTACTATGTAAAAATAGACCATTTATTTTTTTCCCACATTTCATGATTATTACCAATTTTCATGAAATCACAATCCACATACTTATATATGAAAGCGTTATGTGTATCAATCACTTTAATCGTGATAGATCAGTTTATACATGATAGAGATCATTAGAGGGTTTTCAAACAAACCGCACAATTAATACATTATCAAGGAAAGAAATCGCAAGTACATAGTAAGCAACCGTTTTAACGTATTTGTCATTTTGTAGACAGACATGCACAACGCTTTTTGGATTACTATATCTCCCACGTAGTAATTCCAAATAAAGAATTTCAAAATGGGAATTCATGATAAGTTCCTGATCTATCAGTTTCGTTTTTACCACAACATCAAAAGAGCAATAGAAAATTGGAAAATCACTCTGAACTAGAGTTGATTTTCCTGTTCTTCAGAATTTCCGTAGAAACAAACTCCATTTACTAAAATTTCCAAAAAATACTTCCACTAATCCAAAAATTCTGAAATTTTGTGTGGAATATAATCAGGGTGTCTTTTATACACGGTTAAAAGGATTAACCCAAAATCCTTTCTCAATCGGGAGATAAACCCATTTCTATAACATTGGTACAGATCTCAACCTTTTGGTTAAGATTTATCTTCATTTATGCACCACCTTGTTCATGCTAACATCAATGAACGCTATACACTTAAATTAGCGCCCTTGTGGTGGTGGAACATCAAGTTCCAATCTGTTCAACCTTTGCTTTGCATAAAACTTGAATGGTAATATTCTCCGTCATTGACGTCTTCTAATGCGAAAAAGAACATACATACATTGTAGAATACAAGTGTACATACCAATCAAGTAAGGCTTCCATTGCTTTCAATAAAGCATTAAAATCAGTAACAAAGATTAGTAACGGTTAAACGTCTTAAGATTGTTGGAAAATCTTTGTCGATACCCACCATGATACGACTTCTGCATTATTTCTGCCAATTTTTTACAATTTTGTAACAATGGTCTTCGTCTATGTATTACAACTTCCATAATACTTGGTTCGCAGAACCAAAACAACAAAAAGAAGAAGAATAAAAGGAGAAGAACATTCTATAATTCTTAAAAAAACTTAAGTAATCTCTTTACTTAAGACATTTAATGTGTTTCCCTAGATGCTGATATAAGTAATGGCATATGTCTCCAACATTCAACAATACCTTTGATGTTCTTCTACAACATTAGTGTACACAAAAAGAGAGCACGAAGTGATGTGGCACAAATCTCTTTTACAGACCCTCAAAATTAGAAGAAAATTCAATTAATTATCTCTAATTTTTCTCTCTTCTCTTATAGTGTTTTTCTCCATTTTTCTTGTACATGTGTATGGAGAGTGAATTGGGTTTGTATAGGTTTAAAGGTGACTCTTGGAGAAATCCTTTCATGAATAGTCACATCTCTTGGAGAAATCCTTTCATGAAGAGTCGTATCTCTTGGAGAAATCATTTCATGAAGAGTCACATCTCTTGGGATGAAGTGGTTTAAATTCGAATGAAAAGTTTCGTATGAATGAATACAACCATTCACAAGTTTGTTCAAATGTAAATTGCTAACTACCTAATAATTTGTATTCAAAAATTCCAGCATGTTCTTCATTCACGAAGAACAACATCCATAATCGGCAGATAAATCATTAAATATCTACCGGTTTTAATTTATTAAACTCATTTTTCTTGTATTTTTTAGGATATAATCGGTGGACATGAACCTATCTATTAGTTGTAAACAATTGGTAGATAAAATGCTTATACCCTACCGATTTTAGTTTATATAAAAAATAAAAAAAATATATATCGATATTAGAATCGACAAATGTTCTTCGTTGTATCCGTCGATTCTGGTTCATGTTCTCCAATGTAAATCAGTAAATCACTAAATACTCCATCCGTCTTAAATTATAAGTCCCTTTTGACAAAGTCAAGATTTTAAGAAGATCGTAGGAATTTACATGACTATCCATATTAAATGTGAATAACTTATATATTTAAAGTTAAATACGTTTAGTACTAATATTGCTCTATATTTGTTAATATTTGATAATTCTTTATCTTTGGTATATTACAGTTAAGATTGAAGAGATAGCTTTGATAGCTTTGATAGCTAATAAGGAATCTAACATTTACATCTAAAAATAATTTTTTAAAAAAGGAAATGAAGATAAACTTGAAAGATATTAAATAGATTTGTTTCCTATTTCTGGAGATACTATTTAATTTTTAGATTTTATATTATCAAAGCTTAAGGGTATATTTGATAGTTTAATGAAAAAATATGACTATAAACAGAAGCTGGCAACTATTTAAGACATACGAAAATAGAATAAATGACTTATAATTTAAGACAGAGGGAGTATATGCCAATTATAATTAACAAAAATAATATTTTTTTAAAAATATATAATTAATAAATAGAGAATATAAAAATAAAGTTGAAAAATAATGAAAAATAATTAATTAAATAATAAATAATTAGTTAATTAATTAAACTAATCCAAGAATTAATGCAATGATTTACAATGAAAAAATGTACTCCCTTCGTCGTTATTATAAAGACAAAGTATTGAGTTTTCTTTATCACACTAAACAGGTGGAATTTTAATTCCAAAATACCTTTTAACATATATATATATCTTTATTTATGATGTATGGAAAAGTATATTGAGAATAAGACAAAGGATAAAAATTGAAAAAAAATGGATATTTATAAAAACCAAATAATTTATTAATTTAAAAAATTTTATCTTCTTCGCCTATATATAAGGGACGGAGGGAGTAGTAGCCATTAAGAATCATATTTTAGGTGGATACAGGATTTTTGAAATTACTTCAAAATAATCATATTTTATCTTATTGAGTAAGCCTTGAATAGGTAGATGCTTGTTATCACGAAATTCCTTAAAAAGGAGAGACTAACCACTATGGTGCTTCAATTCAAGATTCAAGATGAGAAAATTATGGCCTATTCCCATAGTTCAAGCTAGTGTTCTAGACTTTGATGGAGAGAGAAGTTGATTCAAGTTTGTTACGCCCAATAATTTGGCGCAAAGAAAAATCATCTTTTGCACCCAATGATTGGGAGCATTAAATATAAACCATCATATTTAATTTAATAGGTTAAAATCTGACGGTTCATATATTTACGCCCAATGGTTAAACACATCAATTCTGAATCATCAAATTTAACTTTATAAATTAAAATATAACGGTTAATCTATTTACGCCTTATCATTGGACGCAATACAACTAACGGTTGGACACAAAACTTAAATCATCATAGTGAATAGTTATTGATTTAATCTGACATGACAATAAAATTGAATCTTGAATTTAAAACACCACAACGGTTAGCCTAACATTTTTACTAACATTGCAAAGACATTTTCAATTCCATCATCATCGTTATTTGATTCACCAAAATCCAGAATCGAGACTGTTGAAAATAATTACGAAATAAAAAATCTAATAGATTAGATTGTTCCAGGAACTTTTTGATTCTTTCAAAATGAATTAGGAGGGTCCATCTTCAAACCCTCGTACTTTTCCTCGTTGTCCACAACTTCATTCAAATGACTCTATTCTTTGTCTGTTTTAAAATTTTAAGCTTATACATTCGTAGGTGTAGAGTCTGTAGTAGTACCGGTCGTGTACTAAGGATTTCCAAGTGTATGATCAAATTCCACGAAGAAATGATTTTTCTCCGTTGTCCTTATTCCAGGATACAATAACAGTAATATTAGCTTTTAAGTCTTGAGAACCAAAATAAAATTACAATTAAAAATTAAAATTAAAATTAAATAGGAGTATACGATGGATAAATTAGTCATTTTAATAATACGACGGACAGTCAATGGCAAAGCGCGAGTTAGCATGAAATAGGAGCAGATGCTCCCCAAAAGCCAACCAAGAAGCCGTGCCAGCGTGTCGTATCTAGAATTTTAAACCGATGTGTCACTATCCTTCACAAGCAAGATATTCTCCCAGGTTGTGGATGAGCTTAATACGGAAATATAGTACTCATACACGTTAAATACATTATAAATATACAATTACTTAGATTAGAGATGCCAATATTTTTCTTTCTGCTGAATTATATTAGGATTTACTAGATAATCCAATTTAGAGGATTTGTTTAACCGATGGTCTATCCATCAAACTCTTATACTTGCTAGTTTAAAATTATGTATTTGGACCAAATTTTCTTTCTCACTGGTCCATTCACGTGCAAGTGTTATCATGTATTTTTTTAAAATTCCAGAAGTACCCTTTATCAAACGAAACGCCTAAAACATCCTTCTAAGTTAAATCTATTTTTATGTTTTCAGTTACTTCACTAACAACGGGAGAGCTCTAGCGATGGAGATTGATGAATAAAAACAGAAGAAACTACTTCAATCAGCTCAATCTTTCTAAAATTACAGATCCATTTTTTCTTTTCTGCTGGTTTGAAGATCGTTTTAGTGCTCTATAATCACATTCATCTCCATCCAATCCATGTATGTTCTATAATAAGTGATGGTAAAGAAGTGAAGCAAGTGAAGAAAAAGAAGAAGATTCACGAAAAAATCCATGAAGAAAAAGAAGGAGAAAGAGATATAAATTCATTAACTTTGGGTTTTGATTTATACTTTTTAATCTTCTTTTTTATCTGGATCTAATGTTCAATATTAGAAGACGAGGGTTGTCTCTTCAAACGACATGATTTAATCGATACGATGTTATTTTTATTTGGTTTACTTTTATTTTTCTTAAAATCATGATTTTTTTTCTTTGTAGATTTACTTTTATTTTTCTTAATTTTTTTTTTTTTTGTAGATTTTCCTTCAGTACATATTGATTTTCCTTCAGTACATATCAATATGTATTGTTTAATCAATATATACTGTGGGCCATACATTTTTTTCCTTCAATACCTTTTTTCCTTTAGTACATACCAGTATGTATCGTGAGATGATACACATTTTCCTTCAGTATATATCAATATGTATTGTTGGATCATACACATATTCCTTCAGTACATATCAATATGTATTGAAGGATCAATATGTATTGTGGGATCATACACTTTTTTCTTCAGTACATATTTTACTTCAGTACATATCATTATGTTTTGAAGGATCAATATGTACTGTGGGATCATATACTTTTTTCCTTCAGTGCTTATCAATATGTAATATAGGATTATACGTCTCAATATGTATTGCTCTTGGCGACTAACAAAGATCTTCTTCTTCTTTATTCTTTTACTACTTGTTTTCTTCTTTTCTTTTGTTGGTGGTGCAGGGATACTATTTTCTTCTTCTACTACTTCTTCTCTTATTGTTCTTTTAATCTTTTTTGGGTTTTCTCAATGATTTTCGTCAGATCTGTTAATGATTTCACCGGATCTTGTTTTTTTCTCACTTTTGGTTGATGATTTCAATCGTTTTTGGTTAATTTCAGATTTGTTTTTTGCCATAGGTTTTGATTGCAAGTATTTTTGTTTATTTTTAGGTTTGATCATGCTGTCGAAAGTGTTTTCTAATAGTTCACATGTGAATGGTGATGAGTATATAAGTAATTTTCACTTTCAAAAGGTTTTTCGACCTATGATTAACTGAATTTTACCGCTGGACTATATGATAACTAATAGCGAGTTTTTTGGACTAACCAACAAATTTCCCTAGCCTATACCTAGGAAATGGGTTTTTTTTAACAGAAAATCGTACCTGGGTAAGTCCCACGTAAATACGGGTCCATCAATTTAAAAACTAAGTTCAAAATTTCTAATTATGCCGAGCTTTTTTTTTCTAGGTTGTGAAATTGATATTGACTAAATCAACAAGGTCGAATTGAAAGTTTGTGAAATTAAAGTATCATTTATGCATGCACAAGTTGGGAAATCAATAAAATGAACAAAATGTTTTCCGATTAGAAATGAAACATTGACCATTTCTTTTTCATCAGCTAAAGAAAAGAATGTTTCAAAAAAAAAACTATAGAAAAGAAACAAAAAAACAGCATTTTCTCGTAAAACTTTTAACTACCATAAACACTATGACAAGTTTCAAAGGGTCGAGGAAAACTAAAATATCAACTTTGACTTGTTTGAATATGACTCATCTGAATCTACTCATATTTCACTAAATTTTATCAAATATTATTAGAATCGTACAAAAAAATTTAAAATCCGTTTAGATATATGTGCAATGAGTATAATACAAAATAATACCTCTAAATGAGAACTCGAGTCAATTCTATAGAGAAAATAAAAAAATATAGTACAAAATTTAAACTAAATTCAATTTCCAAGTGAGATCCAAACAGACAAAATTAAGTTGCATGAAGTGTATAATTAGATGTAAAAGATATGGGGTCTAGCTTCTCATTCTAACATAACATATTATTTGGTTGCAGAGCACTAGATAGTACTGTTGTGGACATAAAACAACACGAATGTGGACATTTTATGAAATCAGTGGTATCTTATCAAAAAATGTATATTATAAAAAAAATTATGTATGAATAACCATATATTCCCTCCGTCTCAAAATAGATGACCTAGTTTAAGTTTGCACAATTCTTAAGGTAAAGAGGAGAGAGGTGTATTTTTAAGTATTTTTCTACAATTATACCCTTATGGATAATAATTAGTAAAATTTAGAAATGATTTATCTCTGAAAATATATCACGGATATTCGTAAATTTATACCATTGATTTTTTTTTAAAACACCTGCGTAACGAATATAAACATGGCTATCGAATTATACATATTTCTGATACTAAAAATAATTAATTAAATTGGTCGTTTTAGATATATCCCATTGTTTAATGATATAGGTCACCTATAAGTGGATAAAATTTTAAAATGAATAGGTCATCTATTCTTTGACGGAGGGAGTATACAAACTGTAGTAGCCATTTTTCTAGCTACACAATAGTATGGATTTATGGTTTTAAACTACAACTTTGAAGGGAATTTTAACTACTGAAGTATTGTGAAGAACAATAGTAAAATAAAATAGTTGACACTCCTATTGTATTTCTTACCTAAAGATGATATAAACTTGAAGACTTCATTAATGGAGAAACTGCTTATTACAATTCGAAATCCTATTCTCCACTCTCTGGTGGAGCTAATCTGCATTATTAATCTCAGATAAAAAAAAACCTCTCCCTAAACATAGAATTAATCATGTATTTATAGACAAGAATGTTTATACATTTTTATATCCTACTTATACAGTACACCCTTTTTGATGTTCTATCTTATGTGGAGATCTTATCCCTCATTTTTGTCTCGCACGAGCGCTTGTTATTGTTCGTTTACTTTGGTCTCGTGCTCATGCACGTCGATCACCGGATGAGTTGTTATCCGAGTTTAGGTTCCTTTTGATCTCAAATACTTTCCTTTCTTCTATTATTCACGTGACCTTCGAAGCATCTTTTGCCGTCTTGTCGTCTCCCTTTTCTCGAGACTGACAAAATCCAACTTTGCACACCTTCCTGTAACATTCAATGCTCCTGTTCCCTAATTCAAACTCATCCGTTGATGATGCCGTGGCGCCTTCTACGTTCCCTGATCTGATGTTGACGGTAAATATTTTGAGATACAGGTGTTAACTTTCCAACTTTTTTCTCGTGTTTCTCGGTGTTATCTTCTTATATTACTAAGAGCGTCTACAGTCACGCGAGTATAACACAGAACAAACCCAAATTTTCTCTTTGATCAGCCGAAAACCAATCACGGTGGGACGACTATATATGGTTATAGTCGAGTTTTTTCTAGGATTTGGGACCAAATTTGGTCTGAAATCCGGACCAAACCCAAATTTGGTGGAGCGTTCACGTAGCGTACGTCTGTCATCAAGCGTGCAGGTACCGATATGTCTCGTTCCAGGCGTTGACACGGATAACTTCTCATGATCAGGCATAAATAGAAGTAACACCTGTAGTGGGCGTTTAAGAGCACGTCCCACTGGACATTCACTTATGTATACGCTTATCATGAAGCGTAAATATATCGTACGCATCTCTTGAGCGTTTGACCAAACATGCGCTTGTGTGTAGGTGTAGGGCGGTGGTGTTTATGAACACCCCACTTAGATCATGCTGCTGAAATACACAAACATAACATTACATTTTAATTACCAATAATTTAAAAATAATTAAGTGGTGTGTCAGATGATGATAATAAAATTTGATGTATATACACAAATATAACATTACCATTTTAATTTGCAATCTTATGGAAAAAAACAAGCAACAAATTTAAAGCAACTAGAACTAACAAAGTTACAAAACTGAAGATTTCAAGCATCTAGCATAATGAAGTAAGACTTATGCAACTAGAATAAACCTAGTTGAATTAGAAATATCTGATCCAGGCGTCTATTAATCATTACGTCTGTTAATAGGCGTGGGGTTTAACGTCCTCCCCACCATGCGTTTAACTTCGTGAGCGTCTGTCATTTGGGCGTACTGTTATGCGAACGTCTATCATCAAGCGTTCATGCAGGCCTACGTCTCTCTTTGAGCGTTGACACAACGTCCGTCCAAACCAAGCGTTTAACTACGTATCCGTCCAACCAACAAACGTCTTCGTATATATGCGTCAAACGTCAAGCTTCAATTGTGCTTACGCTTGAAAAATTTTTACTCTTCTACCGCTGTGTTTCACATGGACTATATAACCAAAAAAATTTGATATTTGCTTTTTGGTTTGATGTTTGCTCAGCTCATAACTGTGGACGCTCTAACGTTTTAGGATCATTCTACATGGCAGACAAACTTTTTACTACCACACAAATAAAATAATAATATATAAAATTCAAATATTGTTAATTTATATTTATATTACAATAATATTTGATATATATATAATATGACCCATGTATTTAGGATAAGACGCAAATTTGACATGGATAATAACCATTTCAAAAGCTTATGTGAGCTACGTAGTAACGTAGATAGAGCATTCCAGTTTGAAATACGTTGTCCGAAGGACCACATAACTAGGGCTGCACATGGTACGGTCCGGTTCGGTTTTTAACCCAGCCATAATCAGATCGATAGTCTCGGTTTCTCAGTTTTGAAAACCGATGATACTGGTTCATGTCTTGTTCCCAGCTCCATTTTGAAATAAGCGCAAGCATCATCCACAGTATCCACATACAACATCTAACAGATAGAGATCTATCTTGACAACATGAAAAGATTTTCCACGTGTCAGTTGACTCGATTGACGGGACCAGTTTTACAGCTGTGCAAACACCTAGACTGCCTAATCTCAACTTTACATAAAAACCCTACAATTACGGTAGAATGTTTTCAGGGGGTAGTCAAATGAGATTTATATAGACTTTCATAGATTTTTATTTTTAGTGACTCCCGGAGACTCTCTGGAAATATAAAGATTTTCAGTAATTTTAAAAAAGAATTGTAGAGAGTCTCTGGGACTTGTAGATACAAATCTAGTGAATTTCTAGAAAGTCTTTGTGATTTGTAGAGACAAAAAGATGTAAAATATCTAATCATAAATTCAAACATCTACCAACTTTTTTATTATGCACGTTACACAATTAACACAAGTATCATGAATACCTAGTAAAATTTGTGTCATTTGTCAAAATTAAAAGCTCATTGTTGTCATGTGCCTAAGTTTTCATTCTCTTTATTCCACTCATCCCATATTTTATTTGCTATGCTATCTCTCCATTGATTAGCATCTTCTCGTTGTTGTCTCTGAGTTTGATTTTGGGAAAGATTGTCTTCAGGATCTATTTGTTCAGTGGAAGAATCTGGTTCCTCTTCACTTTCATCAACTGGAAATTCATCGAAACGAAATTCTTTCCTCAAAAAGTTATGTAGTCCTACACATGCCAAAACTATTTCCGCTTGTGTTTTGTATGGAAACGGGGGTGCACTCTTAAATATTAAGAAGCGTGATTTGAATACACCAAATATTCTTTCAACTACATTCCTTAGAGATGCATGTCGAAGATTGAACAATTCATCAGTTTTTACTGGTTGGCGCCCGGAACCTGAGTATTCTTGGAGATGATAACAAACACCACGGTATGGAGCTAAGAACTGGCGTCGGTTTGCAAATCCACAATCCACCAAATAAAATTTACCTAATTTTTTATGATTAACTTAATCATTATATGCATAATAACCAAATTCAAAGAGATTACTACAAATATATTATGTATAATTACCTTGCGAAATGGTGAGTCCGTTCCTCTTTGTTAAAGCATCATTTAGAATCTTTGCGCCATGAGAAGACCCTTCCTACCCACTCAATACATATATAAATTCTAAATCAAAATTGCATGCAACTAAAACATTTTGAGATAATACTCCTTTACGATTACGATAAGCACTCACATCCCTTCCCTTTATCATTGTTGTACCATCCATAGCTCCAATGCAATCCTAAAACAAGTTTAAAATTGCATGATGTAATTATAATCTTGAGTAATATATATGTATGCATATATAAAAAAAATAAAAAATAAAAATCATTGTTACCTTAAGATAAGGATAAAATCGTGTACTTTCTTTTATTTTAGGTTGGGTTGTTCTCGAGGGGATAGCCATCACATCGGCGATAAGGTATTCAAGGCCCTCAACATTCGATTGAAGTTTGAGTTGACCGTCCAACGAGATCGATGGAACGTATCACGAACGACGACATACCGAGAATTTTGACCAACAATAAGTAAGAATGTGCCAAACATTTCTTCAACAAAGATAAAATATATATCTTGTACATGCGTTCTTTCTCTAACTATATGGCATAGTTTTTGAAACACAGATGGATACATTCGATATTCTCGCCGGAAGTCTTCAGGATCATCCATTAATACTCTATATATATAAGTGTTCCCAAAAATCTCGTAATTGGTCTACGAGGTATTGGTCTTTCAATATGAGTTATGATTTCCATCGATTCCATTATCATCTTTAGCAAATTATATGATGCTAAGAAAATAATCAAAATAATGGATAATTCTTCATCGCTTTCTGATAGACACATTTTAGTGTCTAAATTTCACCTTAATTTCTAGTGAGTTAGTATTCGATTTTGTGTCTATTACGTGTTTTTATGCTTTTGTAGGTATATTAGAAGAATAAAGATTTGTGGAAAAATTGGCTCAAAAAGTGTTCAAAGCACCCGGGAAAATGGATCAAGGCACCCACACTTTGGATTGGGGCACCCTTGGATCGGGATGAAATTGATCGGGCCAACTCAGCGGGTCAACTCGGCCCAGTCAACTCGGTCAAAGTCAGTTGACCGAGTCAAACCTTCATCGGGACAGTTTCATCGGCAGCAAACATCTGATTTTCAAATCAGATTTTCTTTGCGATTTCAGCGCAAATTGGGAGTTACCCAATCTAATTCAAGGTTTGTACAATCGATTGGAAGCTCTAGAAGCCGAAGATAAGGGCCAGATGAGCATGAATTTGGACGGGAACAGGAATACATCCCTGTTTTGGATTGATATCAATTTCTCGTCAAATCACCGAGTTATAATGGGATTAGAACATCCTAGAAGACTCACAGGGTCTATATAAAGAGTTTACAAGCTTCAGAAAAACAGTACGCAGCTCCAGGAGCAAGTTTTCTATTTTCCGGCTAACTCCGTCAACGCTGCTACACCGGCCGTCACCGGTGTTCATCCTCACCTTCACCGAAGAAGACAGCTCACCCACACTTTTATCTGTTGCAAAATTTGAAATCTCTGTTGCTATTTCTCACTGTTATATTCTTGGTTGAATTGGGTTGTAACAGTTGGAACTGATTCTGTAACGTGTGTTCTGCGTTACTGTTTAGCTGTTACAGCGTTAATCAATCTTGTAATCTTTCTTTTGAGCAATGAAATCAACTTTTGAGCAAGTTTTCTTCACCATGGGCTAAGTCTAATTACTGGGATGATGGATAAGGTAATTTTCTCAATTTTATGTGATTTAATTATTTTCTAATAATTATTTATAATTCTTTTATTATTAAAATTGCATAGTTTTGAATAGTAAAAACGGTTTTCTTTCAACAGTTGTGCTTTTGCTTGATGGATTATGCTTAGTTAATTAATTTTGATAGTCCATGCTTGTGATTTACCTCTGTTTGTTACCATAACAAAACCAACTTTGGCAATTATTTGTGCTTTAATTAATTTAAAAAGAATTATCTGATTAATCACATAGGTTGTTAGATTTACCTGATTCCTGATTCCTGGTACGTTTAAAATTATTTAAAAATCATATTTAGGTTATTTAGTCTTTTTCTTACTCCTGGAATTTTCTAGAATTAGTTTTAATCATTATTTTCTAAAATCATTACCTTCACAAGTTCGAGAATCGAACTCTTTATTTACCACTTCTAAAATTACATCACTTTCGCTTCCCATTTCATATTTATCATCTCGACTTTCTTCATCATCACTACTTTCTTTTTCTTGGCTTTCTCCATCAGTTTCTTCATTGCTTTCTTCTGTCATCCAATCTTCCTCATCTAATATTTTTCAAGATTGGATTTCTCCATGCCTAACAAAATAAAAGAAACAATACAAACTATAAACATTATTATAAGATAACACCAAATAGGTATAAATATAAATAATAAAATTAAAAAACAAGCAAATAAAGAACATAAAACTTAATAATTGATTAAAAATGGAATGATCAAAACTGAAATATCCAAAGAAAAAAATAAAATGTAATGAAAAAAACTCGTGCCAACCAATTATTCTGTCAAACGCTTAGATGCTAAACACTCGCAAAAGACATAAATCCTACCCTACATAGATAATAAAATAACATTCACTTGTTTAACTTAGAACGAATCCAGTCATTTCGATCATTTACGGACAAATAAATGAACATCTCTTTTTTGCTTTTGGTGTTCAACATCTCTATCACATGAAAACGTTCATCCATAGTAAGATCTGGTATTTCCATAATGGCAGCATATACACTGTCACTAACACATTTCTTCTTTTGCTCTCTAATTTTCTCCATCTTTTCCATTCGCCTATCAACAGCCTTTTCTTCTATGATGGAACGAAGTGCATCTATATGAGAAACAATGGAAACCCAGTGGAAAAATTGCTCATAAGTTCATCTTTGATATCAGTTGCTGGTGTAATAAAGTCAGGTTCATTCCGTGCTCTTTTCTTTGGACCTAATTTTTCAAATTGGTTCGCACATTTTGTTTTTGGTAAGATGGGACTGTAAACATCTCTAACCTCAACAAATAGAGATTGGGTCGAAAGGGGAAAGTTAGAAGGATGTTCAAAGCTTCCAAGAACAGAATCTACAAAATCTTGTATGGACTTGTCTTCATTTTACAAGTTCTTGCAGTAATAGCATTTTGGCTCACATCCACAGTAATTTTTCCTGTTGCCGCCTTACCACCGAAAAGGATGCATATGTCGTCATAATCATCAAATGCAGTAGTTTTGATCCATTTTTGAGTCTTGTGGGACTATAAAAAATAAAAGAAAATAATCAGTATTTACGACTAATCAAATTTAAATATGACAATATACAATGAAAATATAACATAAATTGTCCACGTACCGTAACAGCAAAGTAGTCTTCCCATACTTCTTCCGAGGCTTTTAACAACCCATTAGATGGGTTTATCCCAAATCCGGAACCAATCTTAAAAGCTTCACTTACTACATCAAACCTGTTTCTGAACCATTTCATAGCACCTTTATAGTTTTCGTGTGTCTTATTACAGTTACATTTCTGGTTTAGAACCGGTAAAATACTAGTCTCAATGGTTCTCTTGTTAAATGAACCATTCTTATCCTTCCATCCACGTTTTGTTGCATCAACCAAAAGACTTAGAAGTACTTCCCTCTCTTGGTTTGTCCAAGAAGAGTAACCAGTCTTTCCTTTTTTACCATTAGCATCACCTTGGCTTGAAGGATCCATTCTATTACGATAACTTAAAAAACGTTATCATATAGTATACATATGTATATAACTAATATCAGTGAAGTTCATATATACAAAAACTCTAACAATAAAAATAAAAAAAGAACACTTGATTGAAGTGGACAAGGAAAACATATTTAGAACTTACTTGGTACTTTGCGAAAGGCCTGTAAAGCCGATGTGTTTATGGAAGACTTGTAAGAACAAGCAAACTTTTAATATTTGAGAACATCAACATAATTCAAATACCAAGAGAATGATAATCAACTAATAAGAACATACCTTCAAAATCAGAAGAACAATTCAATTGCATGTTTTACTTTGAGATAGTATATGTATATATAGATGAAATATCATAAGTCTGAAAATAAAACCAAAAAGTATATTCTAAAATCTGCATGAGAATTTTTATAATTGTTGTGTATAAGTTAGAATCTTAGCATAATATGGAATAAAAAATAATTTATGTGCAGTAACTAATCTTGCATATCATATTCAGAATCTTGCATATCATATCCAAAATCTTGCATATCAAGCATCTCATAATCGTTACAAAATGGAAATAAAAAAAAATATTTAGCAAATATCTTTTCAAAAATTAAAAGGAATATTTTGCAAATATTAAAAAGAATATAATATATTCAACAATAAATTGAAAAGTCTTGAAGATGTTGCTTAAAAACCTGCTGGCACCTATTATACGCCTCTGTGGTTGCACCTATAATAGTCCCTGGACCACCAAATGATTTTATAACACCTAGCCGAGGACGCTTCGACACCTGCGATAAACACATGATCCAACAGCTTTACTGACTTGCTTGATTACTGGCAATCATTATAGATTTGGAAAGACAAAGCAAGTAAAAACAAAAAAGAACTAAATTAAATTGTTAATTACAGGTTGAAAAACAAAGAAGATCTTCATTAACAACTCCATACAACAAATAGCTTAAATTTGTCGAAATGCCTATACATGTACGACTAGAACCCATCAAGTAGACAACTATTGTTTGCCAATCATAATCTACTGCAAGTGCCAATTAACAATTCATGACAATGACTTGTTAAGAAGTTGTAAATAAGACTCATAATCTACTGCAAGTGCCAATCAACGGAACAGAAGGCTCATAATCTACTATTGTACGGTTTACCTGTTTGTAGTCATTCTCAAACTGATCAACAGAAGATAACACCAACTGCAGAGGTCACTTTACCATCACTATCACTAGATGTGCTCGCCTTGAATTACCTCTTTGCACCACTCCCCCATATTATCTAGACACTCCTTAGTCTGATAAATTACCAATCAGGACCCTAAAAGGACAAACAAAAAGTGGAAAAAGTAGATAAGAGATTAATACCAAATCAGGAATTATTAGACTTACATATGATCCTTGCATGATAAAAGCAATTTCCTATAAATGCATAATACAAATTTTACGGAACCGAAGTGCTCAATCCGTAAATCTTTATAACATCTCTGCTCTAAGTACTCTGTAATCTGTAGAAATGAAATGAGATAAACACCATAACATAGTTAGTCCTGAGCAAAGAAGCTGAAAGATGCGCTGGAACGACGTTTGTAAATACGCAGAATGTTTATTTAGAACTGCATGACATCTTAGGAGAGTACTTTCCATGTAAATGAGGTTTTTTCTTTTTATACCACAAGTCTAACACTAGATTCCAACTGCTACGTTTCCAACGATATATAAAGTGTAGACCATAAATGATGTGGTTACTGAAAAAAGAGAGTAAGAAATACCTTGGGGATGCGCAAAGGGTTCTTTAAAGCATATTCACATAGCTTGCCAGTTTTCCTATCGTTCAACTCCGCATCCTACCAAATTACAAAATAATAGCAGTAAGCAATCGAAATCCTTAAAGTATATTTCTAATCCTAACTGACCTTAACCAATAATAACATAAAATTGCAGTTCGTGTTGACCCATTCTTTTACCTCTCTACAAATCAACATTTTTCGCCTTTGGCAACTAAGTAACATCAAATCTTAAAAACAGTTGTTGTAAACAAACAATTATTGTTGTTTGACATTAGAGAACCAGAAATTTTACCTGATTCTTTAGGAAGATATTGGATAGGATTTTCTTGTACCGTTTGACAGGTTGTCTTGATCTTGCTCTCATAGCAGGACACAAGTAACAAATGTTGCCGCAGACGGGCACTACCCGCCTCGACATTACTCCCATTTTTTCACCACCACAATCCTTTCACCTTCTTGCCCACAAATTCACTTCTGAAACACAAATTATTAGTACCAATCAAAATTCAGCAGACCAAGATCACAATAATCAAGCCATTCCACCAAATCAATAAAAACACCCCCCTTTCAACAAATCATAAACACTACCTAAAACAGATCAATTGAAAAAATTGAAGCAAGCTCTGAAAAGTCAAAAAACAACTGAAGAATATTTCAAAGACATTAAAGTTTCTTCTTTTTTCATTTAAATTCACAAAATTGAAGAAAAATTTCTCAAAATTTCTCAAAATCAAGGAACCCCAGTTAAGAAAACATACCAGAAATCCTCAAATTGAAAAAAAATAAATTCACAGAATCAACATATTTTTACAAGATCAACATATAAACTAGAGAAAGAACTAAAATGGGTATGGAATTAAAACAAGCCTCCAAAGAGGTAAGCAAAAACATTTAACAAATCTTCCAAAAACTCTTGAAAATGATTAGAGGAGACCGACAGTTAAATGGTGTGAAGAAGAATTCCTTACTTTTGGATAAGGTGAAAGACGAGGAAAAAAAAAAAATTGTTCGGCAAAATTGATAAAAGCAAAGAAAAACGGAGGAATGAAGAAGAATAAAGAAGATCTTTGCTACTAACCATCCGATAAGGCCGAGGAATGAGGACCTTTGGATTATATCTGTTTTACCCAAATTTTAAAGTCTCTCAAAATATCACCTATAAGGGAGAGATTTTATTTATGTCTATTTTCATCAAAAAAAGTCTTCCAAAATTCCAATAACTAACAAATCAATGATTTTGAAGTCTTAATCCAATAACAAGAGTGTTTGAGTGACTTTTAACAAACCTTAATCCAATAACAAAAGAGTTTTGGAGAATTTAAAAGATTTAAAAAAAGTTTTTATCCAATAACAAAAGAGTTTGAGAGACTCTCTGAAAATCTCAATTGACTAACAACATATTTGAGAATTCTCGGTAAATCTTTATACATCACAATCGACTATCCCTGTTTGTTTTACTTTTTACCAAAATTTTTTTCACCTACATATGTTTTTAATTCCAATAATACCTCAAAAAAACCAATTTTAGTACTCTCTATAAGTCCCGCGACAAAATCATATACACGTTACAAAATCAACCGTACATACTATATCGAGATAATTTGGTTTGGTTTAACAACGAATCACTTTCGATATTTGAAAGCTAGCTAACACAGAAACAAGGAGTAATTTATGTGCATGTACTTTGTCGTCCTTATTAGTTATCCATAATCAGGGGTAAAGTTGTCTTTTTGTGATTAGATTTCGTTTAATATTGATAAATCCAGCACAATATTCCGACCAAAAAAATTCTGGAACCAGAAGAGAAACCTATCTTTCGCTTCTTTTCATGATAAGTGGCAATTCTGTAATTTGAATACTGATCAGAGCGCGTTCCTTTAAAATATGTTATCGATCGAACAAGTAATAGATCTAACGGTGGATAGTTGGATTAATGAGGGAGAGAGTTGTCAGATGTTTAACAATGTTTCCTACAAAAGCGCTGGGGTTATGGTTTCTTCTTCTCCTAGTTCAGAGACAAACACTAGAACAAAAACAAAAGAGAAGAAATTCATCAAAACCCCGACAATGGCGACTCTCTGAGTGAGTTTAGAGAGAGAGAAAGTAAACAGCAAACAATATTATGATTATTTTGCTGCAATATTTAATAACAATGTCAGAAGAAAATCTGAAAATTTCTGGTTCATCTTTGTTTTCTTCTCAAATTTATTGTACTTTGAAAGCGATTTCTCTCTGATCTCATCATCAGATTTCGCTTATTTTGTAGGTTATTTTTTAGCTATATAAAATTTTACTGTTTTTTTTGAAAACTCTTTTGGTTTTATTGCAAAAGATTTGAATATTTTGACGTAATTTTCTGAATTTCTCTATTTAGGATTAGATCAGTGATGATGAGCTGTGAGCATCTGTATTTTTTAAAGCATGCTCTAGAGTCTAGACAGAAAAAGTAAGACAGAGAGTGAAAGAACTATTCTTAGTAGAAAGAAACCATTACACTGAATTTTCGTTTTATCTTTTTGGAAGGTTCATAGGGTTTTCTTTTCCCTTTCTTCTCAATAGCTTCTTTTGAAATCTCATCTAATATGTTCTGCATTTACATTATCAGCGAATGATCTTTTAAGAATTTCAAGTTTATTTCTACTTCTTCTAGCTCTGTTTGATAGGTAAAAAAAATAAACTGATCAGAGAAAAAGAGTTTTATAGGATCAATGTCGGATCTATTTCATCACTCTTCGTCATCAGGAACAAGATTTCAAACAGCAGTATGGACAATGAAGCTTGCATGTCTATTAATCGGAATAATTTCAATATTCCTTTTGTTTAAACTTGCAATTCCTTACTCTTTCTCTCTTTTCATCTCTACACTTCCTCGTATTTGGATCTCATTTCGAAGCTGGTTAGATCCTCCTTATCTTTACATACTTGTCAACTTCATCATCATTAGTATTGTTGCTTCATCAAATTATCAACAGAAGGTTTCAGAAATGAAGAACAAACAAGTAGATAGGGAAACAGAGGAAGTAGAGAGAGAGTCACAGATGAAGAAGAAGAAAGTTGAGAGAGAATCTGAGAAGAAGAAATCTAGTAGAAGAAAGCAAAAATCAGACCAGAAATCATCGGTGAGTTTTTCAGAATCCGATGAGTTTGTGTCGGCTTCCGGCGAGAAATCTGTTGTTTTTGTCAAGAAATCGGTTGAGTCTTCACCTGATACTCATTCTGATAGTTCATGTGTGACTGAAACCGAGAATTCACCACCTGTGAGCCGCCGAAAATCGCCAGAAGTTTATCGTAAAATTTCTAAATCGGTTGTTGAGCCGATCAAGCAAATCAGTATAGCTGAGGAATTGGAACAGAACGATTCGTTAGATGCTACGTGGACTGCGATAATAGAAGGACGTGGAAAACCTCCAATTAAGCACTTAAGAAAAAGTGACACGTGGAATGTTCCTCCAACTGTGATTCTACCCGACAATGATGATTCAGGGCGTAAGAAAGAACTGAGAAAATCAGAGACGTTTAACGACGTGGCCTCTAACGGCTCATCTGGATCAGGTTCTTCCCGTGGGAGTGGTGGTGGTGGGTTGAGAAGGGAAAGTTCGTTGAGTCAAGATGAGTTGAATCGGCGAGTTGAAATGTTTATTAAGAAATTCAAAAATGATATTAGGCTTCAAAGACAAGAATCTTACAAGCGTTATAATGAGATGATTAATCGTGGAGTTTACTAGAAAGGAAGAAATTTCTTCTTCATGTGTAAATGGCTTCAATCTGGGTCGATGAAAAAATGTAAAATCTTTGACGTATAAGCGTGAGTGACTATAAGCTAGTTTTTTTACGAGCTTCTTCCAAGAAAACAACTGAAGCAGTAGTAGGGTTTGTGGCATAAATGGGACGGTGACGATTGGTCTGATGATCTTTGTTTATGATCAAATCAACTGAACGGTTAGGATATAATATGAATCTTTTCAGATTGGTATTTTAGCAACTTATATGTAGGCAAGTAAATGGGTATTAGTTTGTTCATTTTTACCGTTGGTTACTTTTGTGTATGGTATTCTCACAGTAGATTTTGTGTATGGTACTGAAAGAGTGACTGACCTGATATCTCGTTTGTAAGAGAAAGAAATGAAAAGTTGTTTTTTGGTTTTCATTAGTGTTTTAAATGATTCTCACTTTTCTATATGGACTAGTGGATTACCCGTATCATGATGGCATGTCATTGGTGGTGGAGGTGCTGCTGATGGTGCCGTTTGTGCTGCTGGTGGTGGTAGCTATGAAGGTTAAATCACACTTACAATCCAATAGTTTCGAATGGGTACTATTGAAACCAATGGGTCCTATTGAAACCATAACATTATTTGATAATATGCTAAAAGTATATGTTGCTTCTAACTGAACTGCATAATTTCATCTAAGTTTTTAAGTACACTTAAAATATCGGAGGAAATAGTAATAGTGCTAGCTGTTACACCAACAACCATCATTAATACATCTAAAATCCTATTTTTTCTTGTTGGTACTCCATGAATGTCTCCTGCAGACACGGAATTAAGATATCATGAATTCAAAATAAGCTACATAAATAGATACAACAGAGGATGCAAATACTTTCAAGGCTATAATCGATAAAGATATGTGTGCAAGTTCTTAAGGTATTAAGAGGCACCGTGAGTACAACAATAAAAATAATGAAGACTATAACTGAATCCAGTTGAGTTTCCCTTTTCTAACAATGACGATGAAGGTTCTTAAGAAATGGAGGTTTGTTTGCATGTCCCAACGAATAAGAGAGATGGCAAAACCTGACTACTGAGTAACCATTTTTTTCCCCCTTGCATTACTCTTAACTGATTTTTTTACTTCAAAAAAGTGCACTTTCTGAAATTGTATTATGGCCCTCATGTGCAAGTTACAGAACAAACATATGGTACATGTCACGGTGTAAATAAGAGCATAAGCAATATCAAACCAAAATACTCTTAACCAAATGATTGAAATGAAAAGTTAACCAAAATAATAGTAGATGTACTTGTCATATCGAAAGGAAATCTTGAGAGTTAAAGACTGCAGTCATATGCCGACAACAAAATGTAACAACAACAGATGTATGAACAACAAAAGCAAGGGCCCTTTGATCATTGCACCTATGAACAAATGATACAGTTTAGGATGTGACATTTTGTATTTTGGGCTTTAGATTCAATAAGACAGATATCAAAACTATAGAATAATTTCGATAGTCAGAATTTATGCATCCGTGGGGCATTTGTTGTCATTGTTCACAAACTTAGAATTCAAATGGTAAAGATAATTAAATTCTCACCTAATAGTCCGACTGCTACTACTAATATTTTGTTAGGCATTTATACAAACAAACCATCAATATTCACAACCTTAAACCTGATTAAATCTTCACTATTACTAATATTCTGTTAGGCATTTATACAAACAACAGATATTCACAAACTTAAACTTTGATTAAATCTTCAATCGGAATTGGGAATGACCCACAAATTTAACACAATGGTACTGTAACAGTTGGATTTGAAATGAAATGGGTAAAAATGTAACAATTTGATTTGAAATCCAAAATTTTAAATTGAGATGTAACAATTGTACCTGAAGTAAAATGATAACGATTGTGTATGAATTTGGTGGTGGAGCTGGTTGTGGTGGTGCTGATGGTATTGTGAGAGAATAAATTCCAAACTACGCGTGTCCAAAAATTATTGGAGAAGTAACGAGTTACGATGGGACGAGAAACACTGAAACAAAACCTTTTGAGAAGTACTGAGCTGACATCTGAAAAATCGATAAGATTTGAACTTGACAGCGTTGATGCATGATCAATACGTGGGTTGCGGGAAAGCAAGACACACTGCTCGAAACAGATAGCCTTGCTGCCTGACTGACACCTAGGTTGCGGAAAAGCCTGGCACAATAAAGAGTAATGATGAACATTGATGCATGAGAGACACGTATCAACTTTATAAGTTGCGGAACGAAAAGAACTAAAGCATGACATATTACTTTTAAGAGCCACGTGTCAGACATGCTATGATTCTAATAAGACCGCAACGTTCATCCAAATCCAAAAATAATAACTTAAATACAAGATCGCAGAAGAGTTGCGGGACAACAAGTGAGAAACTAAGGGAAACAAGCATGATCAAGTCTTGCGGAAAGTAGAAATAAGTTTTGCGGGATTACATTTCGCTCCAAGAATGGATAAGAATAAATAGGTGGACCCATCAAATTGGCTATAAATACCAAGCTCATAAACAGGAAAAGGGACTGGAAAATCTGGAGAAAAAAAGGACATAAGGTATAGAATCAAAACAAAAGAGTTTAGGTATGAGCATTGTGTAAATTTTTGGTTTAATTGTATTTTGATTAACATGATTATGATTTATAACATATCATTTTTCCTGTAACTTATGATGATAAATAATAAAAGTAATACAAATCTTTATTACCCGTGGATGTAAACAATTTGATTGTTGAACCACGTTAAATGCTTGAGTCAATTTATTTCTTGTTCTGATTGATTATCATCTTTTAAGTGTTAATATGAGTTGATTTTATGATAAGATATCAAACTTTAATATGTTTCAAATTTTATTGGTTGTGATCCAAAGATGTAAGATTTTTGGTAATCACAATTTGGCGCTAGAAACAGGGAGGTAGTAAAGAATTTATTCTACCTGTTCAAATTTTTATCTTTAAAAACCTCGAATTGTGTTATGTTGGAAAATTCTTTTTCCTAAAAAACGATGATATTGCAAAAACTTTACATATAGTTTTACTCCGAATTAATCAGTTGGTGTTTATATAGAATTGTTTAATATGTTCATATACAATATTTCTTTATTTCATACTTCTTATATATATGATGAATTTTCCAAGTTATTCTTCTAACCATGGATTTGAAAATTTGGCTCATAAATTTTCACCAAAAATTGTGTTACATTTATCTAGTTTTTTATTTCTACGTTTAATTAATTTTTGATTCATATTAAAACAATGAAATAAGTTTTGAACTGAATTTTCGAACTTGTTATCAACTTGTTTGCACTTGAACTTATAAAACCTGAGATAAATTAGAAAATTATCCAATTTATGTGTGATATGTTAAATCTAAGTTAAATATTTTCTGTCCATCAAATTGCATTATATACTTAGTATGAATGTTAAAACCTTTTGAAACACATAACTTATTATCTGAACTCTTTTAGAATATTGGTAAAGAAACTCCTACAACAACAATAGACTGAGCCAAGAAGAAATCACAACAATTCAAAAGGGATTACGTAAATGGAAACAATGACACATAGAACCATGCAAGATCAAGATGTTAATATAGGAAATTTGGGGAATCAGGCAATAGGGGATCCTCAAGAAAGGGAAATGGTGGAAGAATCACAAGGGCAACAACCCATGAATGATCAAGTGATAGACACATTTTTGTGTCCGACTTGATCTCAATTTTATATATTGTTAGTATTCGATTTTGTACTTATTATGGTTTTTTTATTGCTTTTTAGGTATTTTTGGAGAAATGTTAAAGGAACCCTCAACTTGGATTAAGGAACCCACACTTTGGTTAAAGGAAACCACACCCCAAATTTCAAATGAAAAAAAGTTGGCGGGAACAATTCTCACGTAAACAGGAAATAACTTGAATATGGAAACAAGCTTTAATTTTGGAAATCTTCTCAAAGTTGTTTTAGGAAATCAAGTTATTTGGGTAATAAGAAGAAAAGAAGAAAGATCTAAATATTCTTCTAATCATAGAATCACTAAACGGAGCAAGAAAAACAAATCAGGAAAGAAAATTGTTTTTCACGGGAAGGAATGGCGAGAATTATAAGAAGTTTTGGAGGGGATTTTTAGGTTGTTTTTGTAGTGATTAGTATAAATTGGAAGCTTAGAGGTGTCTAGAGGGGGAGAGACGATAGGTTGAAGCTTAGAAAGAATCAAGAGCTCGAAGAAGAAGTGTACAGGAACAAGAAAATTTCTGCTGTTGATCAACGAAAAAAAGAAGAACAAACTACAAGGAAGAACTGTCTATCATTAGCGAGAAGTCCGTCCTTCTTTCCATTCTTTTTAAATACATTCTGTAACAGACTGAAGTACTCAGAGTAACGCTTATACGCGTATCAAAATTCCTTTGAGCGTTTCTATTCCCATTGTAAGCATTATTTGAGTTATAAAAACGATTTTTGAGGGTTTTGCCATTACAATGAGGAGCTAAACTTCATCTTTGAGGCTATGGAGGAAGCTACTTTTCCAAAAATTATGTGGTAAGTATTTAATTAATTTATGCAATTTATTTATGATTAATTGCCTTGGTTAAAAATTGATTTAAAAGATTTTTGTTAATCAATTGTGATTCCGTTAGATGGTGCATGCCTCGGCTTAGATCCCTAGATGCTCCATGCTTTTGTTATACAGTTGTTGTTTTGAAAGCTATTTTTACAATGATTTAGAATCAACTTAAAATGTTTTAATTGCATGATTAAAATTATTATCACTTTAAAATTGGAAAATAGTGGAATCCTAGCCTCAGTTTTCTCTCAACCTTATAAAAAATATTTGAGTTTTCTTATTTTTAATTTTAGAAATTAGATTTAAAATCAATCTTCACAAGTCTGAGTAACGAATCTTTATTTACCACTTTTAAAATTATATCAATTTTTGGCGCCGCCGACACGGACTTGTTTTTAGAATTGTTTTTAGATTTTTTTTTAGGTTAATTAGTTTAGTTAGATTTTTTTATTTTTATTATTACTTTGTTCTATTTTACGTTTCTTTTGGTATTTCTCTTTTTGCTGCAGGTTTTGGATTTTGGATCGAAAGGAAAGTGAGCCAAAGTTTTGGAATTAAAGTCAAAGATTTGGAATTAAAGCTAAAGACTTGGAGCTAAAAGCTAAAGCTTAAAAGAACGAAAAAGAAGACGAAGATTTTTCTTAATTAGATTTTAATTAGATTTTTTTTATTTTATTTTTTTAGAGAACTGTATTAGGATTTTAATTATTTCTGTATTTTTTTATTTCAGACACTTCTCTTCGGACTTTGAACTTTTTGGACTTTATTATTATTTTTAACCCTATGGAAGGGTAGTATTAAATGTAAATTGCACAGGGAAGGACGACAATTACGATATTGTCTCGGCCCCTCTCGGGTTCGCACACTGACACATGAGTTGGTGGCCCGAGTCGACATCAACTGATTCATCGCCCGTCCGGTAAGGGAGGTAAGACTCGATCAACCCACGAATCCCCTGCAAGTGGGTTTACTGTATTCCTTCGTATGCATATATGCTGAGGAACTGAAAAACGGACTTACTTTTCTAGTAAAGGGCAAGAACTGGCCATACAAAATAAGGACTCGGATTTCATCACCGTTTCCTTCTTTCCCGCCTTAGGAACACGTTACCTAACGCGAACCTAATCCTTAAAATTTGACTAGAAAGAAGACCGATAGGGTATCGAGCTTATTGGAAAATTATTCAAAATTATTGTAGTGGTTGCTTTGTTAGCCTAACTCGAAGTTCGAAAAGATTATTTTAAGTTGATTAGCGCCGCCTTGTAACCCAGGGAAACGTTGCCAAAGAGGCAGGGTTATCAAAGCTCCTTAGAGCTTATCCTGTTTCTCTTCGACTTAATCTAATTCGGATCATCCTAAGAGGTTTGCTAAAACTGTAACTAGTTTCCTTTCGAAAGAATAGAAGCTGGTCTAGAAACAATCTAAGTGGAGCCATCATGTTTTTTGTTTGCTAGATTCAATAGGTTTGATTTGGTTGAGTCGGCCTTGTTTGTGTATGTTTAGAACCCCTTCCTGTTAGGATTTATTTTCTTAGATTTTTGTAAATTTATTAGGAACTTTTTGTTAGAAAATGTCGAACTGGTATTATGAGGACCAATACAATGAATATCATACTGAATTTCAAAATAGACATTATCAGTACTATCAACATGGTGCGGATAGTAATCGGGACCATCATCAACCTTCTAGAGGTTATTACTCATACCAGGGTGATCTCAATTACTATTCATACATACACCCGTCTTATGAACATGAAAATGAGCAAAATTCGAGATATTTGTCTTGGAGAGATACCTTAGAGAAAATGCAACCTAGCACTCATCATGAACCTATTACACCTCTACAAAAAGCCCTCAAGCAGCTAGCTGAAAGTACAAAGCAATTCGATGAGGATAGCAAGAAGAGGAGAGAAGAGTATGAGATAATCCGATTAAGATCGAAAGAAATGGTTGCAAAGAACCAGATTGAACTAAATAATCTTATGTCCCAATATAGTGCTACCCCTGATAGTTATTCACCAGGTCAAGAGGACGAAGATAGAATTGGTAACACTACTTATTTAGACGAGGTTCAAACATCTTCATATTATTATGATGATGAGGATAGTATTGGTGAAGAACTTGAAATATACGGGCAGAGTGATCAAGAAATTGTCACTCCAGTTGTGTTTCACGATGAGAGTGTTATTTATAGTTCAAATTCAAATAATTTTAATGATTATTCACCTATTCAAAAGGAAGAGGATTTGACTAGAGATACCACTGGTCTAGACAATGTATAAATTTCTTGTTTTGAAATCAATAATGGTTTAGAGGAACGGGTTTATTCTAAGAGTAGTGATTTGGAGTCTGACGACTCGAAGACAATAGTCTTTGATGAAGACGATAGACTCGTAGAGATTTTAAATATGAGTGAGGATGCACCAGCGGATTATAACCTAGAAGAAGAAATTGACCATTTTCGGGAATCTGACCATCTAGAAATTAGGGAAATTGTGATTGGTCTATCTAGAGACACCAAAAACTTTAAGTTTGGGGGTGACTATTATTCTCCATGTGCTTTACCTTTATCTCTTAGAAAGGTCCCTAACTTGGGACTTGATATATGTACCTCTACCGTTTTACAAGATAATCTTCAAACTAGATTCCCTGAGCCTGTTGATGTCCAGAAAGAAGTTCAGTTGATAGAAACCCATCCTCTGGTCGATGTGGTTTACCTAGGCAGTAGTACCAAGATTGAATTTGTTTTCCCACCAAAATGTTTTCATCCATATGTGGGAACGTTAGAATTTCAAATGTGTCAGTTATTAAGTTTTGAGACTAAGCCTAATTATTTTAGGAGATTAGAATCGACACATTTGTTTAAAAATGACCACCTTCATAGTAGTCAACAGTGTGAGTCAAATTTGATTGACTTTAAGGATCCACAACTATTCAGGTTATTATTATGTGCTTCTAAGTTCTTAATTGAGTTATTCCAGACTCTACAACCTGATTCTTGTGATCCTGTCTACGAGGAGATCCAGCCTATGAAAATATTTTATCTAGACCCTGTTATAGAGCCTGAACCTGAACCACAACTAGAGGTAGTTGTCGTAAACAGAAAACTAAATAAGGGTGTGCTCGGTTTGTTCATTTTCTTCTCTTGTTGTTGTTTCCTCTTATTTGTGATAGCCCTATTTGATTCAGATGACCCACAGTTGTTCCAACTATTACTATATGATTTTATGAGGTGACTAATTCTTTCTAAGTCTGGCTGAAGACTTTAAACTTAGCACTTCCTGGGAGGTAACCCATGTTCATTCGACACGGTAATATCTTTCCTTAGCTCTTTTCCTTCGATTGGTAACAGTTTCTCCTTGTTCATGCTCTTAATCATTCATCTTTAGAAACATTGAGGACACTGTTTGATTTAAGTTTAGGGGTAAGAGAGAAACTTTTTAGTCGAATAATAAATCTCTAGAATTTAGAAACTTGTGAACACTTCAGGGTGACACTAACCATTCTAGGTAGATGGAAACTTAGCTCTTTTTCTATAGAAATTGGTGTGCCCAGTGAAACGGTCTATTCATAAAAGGACAGAGTTCAGGTGTTAGAAATAACATGATAGTTGTCACCATATCTCGTAGTCTATCACTACTATATCACTTTCTGTTTTTATTTTTGCAATTTTGTGTTTCTCTAAGTGATTTGGTGGGGCCCAGTATCAAATTGTTATCGCCGCTAGGATGAAATAGAGTGTTTGGGAGCAAGGCCGATTCTTGCTTTATTCAAAAATAAATAAAAAACAAAAAAAAAACAAAAAAAAACAATATTGACACTTTGTTAGAGATATGTGTGTGTTCTCCCTGTCTCCGTCGCCTAAGCAAGCGTGGAACGCAGAATCCATGGGAACTATCACGTAAGACGCTGATAAGAATCATGCGCTTAGATTCAATTTGATCCAATCATGTTGTCAATATATTTATCGTTTTATTTTCAATAAATCAATCGATGGGACCCTTGTATATACCAGTTGAGTCGATATTAGTATTAGGCTTAAGACCATGTATCTCAATCCATTAGGATTCATCTTGGCACTGACCTTCAGAAAGATATGGGAAACACCGTTCACCTTAGTCAACATGTGCAACCTTCATATTTTCCATGTTCATCTTCTAAATCTTTTCATGTGATTGAACTGTGATAGATTCTGAGACTTGTGGTTGAATGATTATCTGAGTAGAACTCTGTTGTCTTATATATGAATTTTAGTATGCTTGAGTAAACACTCGTGTACATCAATTGGACTCATATAGGGTAATGATTCCCATAGCCGAAGAATTGAGTAAGCCAACTAAATAGCTTGTTTAGTGTCTACCCTTAATTTTTCACGAGTCGCTAAAATATGGAGTAAAGGTTTTGTGCATATACCTCTTATAAACCCTCACGAGACAAAACTCGTCCACTAGGGACACCTAGGGGTTTAATGGCTTATTACATATGCTAAATGTAGTCGCGATTCCTGCGAAAGTGAGTTAGGATTTTATTTTCTAGATTAGATTTGCTCGAGGACTAGCAAATAATAAGTTTGGGGGTATTTGATAGACACATTTTTGTGTCCGACTTGATCTCAATTTTATATATTGTTAGTATTCGGTTTTGTACTTATTATGGTTTTTTATTGCTTTTTAGGTATTTTTGGAGAAATGTTAAAGGCACCCTCAACTTGGATTAAGGCACCCACACTTTGGTTAAAGGCAACCACACCCCAAATTTCAAATGAAAAAAAGTTGGCGGGAACAATTCTTACGTAAATAGGAAATAACTTGAATATGGAAACAAGCTTTAATTTTGGAAATCTTCTCAAAGTTGTTTTAGGAAATCAAGTTATTTGGGTAATAATAAGAAAAAAAGAAAGATCTAAATATTCTTCTAATCATTGAATCACTAAACGGAGCAAGAAAAACAAATCAGGAAAGAAAATTATTTTTCACGGGAAGGAATGGCGAGAATTAGAAGAAGTTTTGGAGGGGATTTTTGGGTTGTTTTTGGTAGTGATTAGTATAAATTGGAAGCTTAGAGGTGTCTAGAGGGGGAGAGACGATAGGGTGAAGCTTAGAAAGAATCAAGAGCTCGAAGAAGAAGTATACATGAACAAGAAAATTTCTGTTGTTGATCAACGAAGAAGAAGAACAAACTACAAGGAAGAACTGTCTATCATTTAGTGAGAAGTCCGTCCTTCTTTCCATTCTTTTTAAATACATTCTGTAACAGACTGAAGTACTCAGAGTAACGCTTATAAGCGTATCAAAATTCCTGTGAGCGTTTCTATTCCCATTGTAAGCAATATTTGAGTTATAAAAACGATTTTTGAGGGTTTTGCCATTACAATGAGTAGCTAAACTTCATCTTTGAGGCTATGGAGGAAGCTACTTTTCCAACAATTATGTGGTAAGTATTTAATTAATTTATGCAATTTATTTATGATTAATTACCTTGGTTAAAAATTGATTTAAAAGATTTTTGTTAAGCAATTGTGATTCTGTTAGATGGTGCATGCCTCGGCTTAGATCCCTAGATGCTCCATGCTTTTGTTATACAGTTGTTGTTTTGAAAATCTATTTTTGCAATGATTTAGAATCAACTTAAAATGTTTTAATTGCATGATTAAAATTATTATCACTTTGAAATTGGAAAATAGTGGAATCCTAGCCTCAGTTTTCTCTCAACCTTATAAAAAATATTTGAGTTTTCTTATTTTTAATTTTAGAAATTAGATTTAAAATCAATCTTCACAAGTCTGAGTAACGAATCTTTATTTACCACTTTTAAACTACATCATCAAGTAAACAATTATGAAAATCAGACAACTAGTCAATCATCTGAAGAAACATCTCAAAATAGTGTTGACCCCATTCATCAATTAATGGAAGAAATGACTGAGATGCGCAAGGTACAACAGACTTGTGCGGAAAAAATTACATTTTTGACCCAAGAAAATCAAACCCTCAAACAAAAAGATCAGCATGATGCGAAACCATCTATGACTAAAATACAGAGGCAAGAAGCAAGCTCCAACAGACCCGCAAGAAGAAAAGAAAAAGTCAATAAAGATCAAAGAATGATGATAGTGGAATCTGCACGTCAGCGATATGAACCAGATAGACTGGATTTTGATGATTCAGAGTTGTAAAATAACAATTGGCAAAAATACTGTGAGGACATGGAACAAATGCGAGAAGAAATTAAAATTTTGAAAAATAAAGAGGATGGACGATTAGAAGAAGTGTTAAAAGAAGCTAGAAGAACACCGTTGGCACCGCACCTTGTGTATGCATCAATACCGCATAAATGTAATATTCCCATCTTTGAATGCTATGATGGGAAAAAGGATCAAACGAATCATCTGAAGTACTACAACCGCATCATGACCCGGTGGGAACGAGATGATGTTGTTATGTGTCGGTATTTTCCGTCAAGCTTGAAAGGGATAGCTTTAGCATGGTATGATAATCTTCCAGAAGGGTCCGTGCATTCTTACACACAATTGACTCGCAAGTTCCTAGAGACATACATGTATAATAAGCCCGCAGATGCAGGGATGGAAAAACTATTTTCCCTTGCATCATGGACAGAGGAGTCCATCCGAGATTATACAGATCGATGTCAGACGATCTTTCAAGAAGTAGGGGATGTAACTCTAGAAATTGCTATCAACTGCTACAAATGGGGGATAGCCAACCGAGAAAGCCCACTTTTTGTTGACATTCATGATAAAAATCCGAAAACCAAAGGGGATCTCAGAGATATTATTAAAAAACGTGCAAGATTGCAGGATATCCAAAAGCAGCATCCGAGAATAATATCTCAGCATCAGGGGAATGCTAGCAGGGCAAATTTTATAGAATCGTCAACCAGTTCCGGAAATAGGGTTGCGGGAGAAACTCCTGACATTGAATCAAAGCGAGGTAAGTCAAATATAAAAGAAATTTTATCCGCCAATTTGAGGAGCAAGTTTTCATTAAACTCAACACCTCTTACCCAGAAATTCTAAATGCAATAAAGAACAGACAAGATTTTCATTGGCCATGGACAAAAGAAAAGCAGCCTCCACACACACAGAATTCGAAGGAATATTGTGAATATCATTGCTATCGGGCCACTCCACAAGCCGATGCAGGAATCTGAAGATGCAAGTGCAAAATTTGATTGATATGGGGGAGCTAAAAGAATTTATTTATTTACCTGATCCTCCACCAAGACTCAATAAGGGGAAAACTGTGAATATTCCGCAAAATGATCAAACTATTAATATGATTTCTTATTTTGAATCGGGACAATCATCCATGAATGCAGCTATTGATAAGAAGCTGCTTAAAAGGGTTCACAGTCACGAAGTCTTCAAGGTTGCGGGAAGAATTACTGAAGAATGGGAAGAATGGATGGCATCCCCGCTAACTTTTTCTGCGGATGAGGTTGACCAAGAGATTGAAATGCACAATGATCCGCTAGTGCTTACGCTGCCAGTATCTTGTTGGAATGTAAGGAAGATTCTTATGGATGGGGGCAGCTCTCTTAATGTATTGTTTTATGATACGTTCCAGAAGATTGGAATAAAAGATGATCAGCTTACGCCTTCTTGCTACACAATTTATGGGTTTAATGGATTAGCTTCAAAACCAAAAGGGAAAATCTTACTTGATGTTGCAGCTGGACCGATAAGTATTCTGACTAAATTCAGTGTAGTGGAGGCTCCATCTCCATACAACACCATCATTGGTAGACATTGGGTTCATCAATTGAAAGAGGTAACTTCAACATATCACCAATACTTGCGATTCCCGACACCACAAGGGGAGATGGAGATAAAAGGAGATCAGAATGAAGCAAAATCTTGTATTCTTGCAGAAATCCGCATGAATGAAGAGCGACAACAACGACAACAAAATAGGAAACAAAAGCGAAAGATGAAGGCTAAAGATGAAGCCCTAAGCCAATACATGATTAAGACTGCAGGAAGTAAGGGAGTAAATGAAACAAATGAAGGTATTTCAATGAAGGAAAGCATGCCAAAAATTGATGAAGGTAGTCTTCCAACATAGCAATTAAAGGGGGCTCCCACACTTTTAGGAGCTCCCAAATCCACTTTTACATCAATTGAAGAAACCAAAAATGTCAACATAGAAACAAAGGAATTCCCCAAAATGATTAAAATTGGAACGGTGATGGAAACAGAAAGGGAGCATAATTTTGTCACTCTACTTAGAGACTATGTGGATATTTTCGCATGGAAGATAGAGGACATGCCATGAATCGATCCAAGTATTGTTCGACATGAGTTGCACATACATCCCGGAACTACACCTTTTTGACAATGCATACGCAAGGTATCACCTGAATATCATCTGTCAGTTGAAAATGAGTTGAAAAAGCTCATCGATGCAGGGTTTATTCGAGAGGTGCGATACCCAACTTGGATTTCAAACAATGTGATTATACTAAAAAAGAATAGGGGAGTAAGAATTTGCATAGACTTCAGCAACTTAAACAAGGAATGCCCAAAAGATAGCTATCTGCTTCCTAGCATTGATCAGTTGGTGGACGATGTTGAAGGACATGAGGCTTTATCCTTCATGGACGGGCATTCAGGGCATAATCATATTGCTTTAGCTGAAGAAGATCAAGAACACACTGCATTTTTCACTCCACACGGTTTGTACTACTATACCAGAATGCCATTTGGGCTAAAAAATGCAGGAACAACTTATCATCGGTTGGTAGACGCAATTTTTAAACCATGGATAGGCCGCACTCTCGAAGTTTATGTAGATGACATGCTGATAAAAAGTAAGTTTTCAATGGATCATTTACAAGACTTGAAAGAGATATTTGAAGCCTTACGAAAATTCAGAATAAAAGTCAATCCTGATAAATGCATTTTTGGGGTTACGTCAGGAAAGTTTTTGGGGTACTTGGTTACCAAAAAAGGGATTGAAGTTGATCCGGCAAAAATTCAGGCAATTTTTGATATGCCATCTCCAAGGAATGTTAAAGAAGTACAAAAATTAAATGGTTGTTTGGCCGCACTCAGCAGATTCATCGCTAGATCATCGGATAGATGTAAGCCCTTTTTTGACACCCTGAAAAAGAAAATTAAATTTGTATGGAACGAGAATTGTGAGCAAGCCTTCCAAAATATTAAAGCATATCTCACCACATTACCTGCACTACAAAAGCCAGAACCTGAAGAAGTGCTCTCCTTGTACATAGCTGCAACAGAAGATGTTGTAAGTGTGGTATTGGTACGAACAAATGACAAAATAGAAAAACCAGTGTATTACATCAGTAAAACTCTAAACCTTGCAGAAAGAAATTATACCAAAATTGAACAGTTAATATTAGCACTGTTTTTTGCTACCCAGAAATTACGCACGTACTTTCTGACACATTATGTGCGGGTACCAAGCAAAGCTCCGCTGGAGTATGTACTGAAGAATGTGGGAAAAGTAGGGAGAATAGCAAAATGGAATGCACAGCTGGAACAATTCCACATTTCATTTGAAATACAAACTGCACAAAAGTCGCAAGTCCTGGCAGATTTCCTTGCGGATTTACCATTAGATGATGATTTTGAAATCCAAGGTTTACCCGGAATAGAAGATGATGATTCCCAAGATATTTTAAGTTCTGTAAATTCCCGCAGATTGGAAGTATTTGTTGATGGGGCACGGAATAAAGAAGGTGCGGGAATTGGAATTGTGATTACAACTTCTACAGAAGACCGAATGGTACATGCATTTCGTCTTGAGTTTGGCGAACATACAAATAATATAGTGGAATATGAGGCTGTGGTTCATGCTCTCGACTCATCATTGAATTGGGAATTTATGATGTGCGTCTCACAAGTGATTCACAATTAATAATTCGGCAAGTTGAGTTGAAATATCAAGCGCTTGATGAAGACCTGATAGAATACAAGAATCTTGTGCAAAAATTAGCGCTTCAAGTCCTAAATATAACCTTTCGGCATTTATCCAGAGATAAGAATCTCCATGCTGATGCACTAGCATTTATTTCTTCGATGATAATAGGATCAAAACACTCCAGTCGTCAAAATTGGGCACATTTATAAGTCGTCAATTAAGTTGTGGGCAGTTGAAAACATGGAAAAAGAAGTTGAGGAATATATTGAAGATGCAGCTGATAAAGATGATACAAATTTTCCATAAAAATCAGGATGGGATTTTGCCCGCAAATGCTAAAGAAGCAAGAAAGGTGCAACCAAAATATGTGAATTATCAGTTGCGGGAAAAAATTCTATACCGCAGATCTTTTTTGGGACCGTTACTTCGATGTTTATCACAAGAAGAAGGGCAACACATTTTCAAAGATATACATTATGGAGATGCGGAAAATCATAGTGGAAGACGATCACTGGCATTAAAAGAAAAAAACGCAAGGATATTACTGGCCATTTATGCATAAAGATGCGGAAAATCATAGTGGAAGACGATCACTGGCATTAAAAGAAAAAACACAAGGATATTACTGGCCATTTATGCATAAAGATGCGGAAAATGTGGTAAAAAGATGTGAAGAATGTCAGCGTTATGCAAAAAGAATAAAAGCACCCGCAACAGAACTTAATTCTGTGCTCAGTCCCTGGCCATTTGCAAAATGAGGGATAGACATTGTTGGGCCATTAGTGGAAGGTACTCAAAAAAGAAAGTATTTGATTGTAGCCACAGATTATTTCACTAAATGGGTTGAAGCCAAAGCTCTTGCACATATCAGAGATACCGATGTTTCAAATTTCTATTTGAGAATATAATCTGTAGATTTGGAATTCCGGTAGCCATAGTCTCGGATAATGGACAACAATTACAAGGGAAAAATATTGACATGCTTTTCGAAGCATTTAATATTCAAAAGAATAAGTCTACTCCGCTCTATCCACAAAGCAATGGACAAGCTGAAGCAACAAATAAAACAATTGCCATGAATTTAAAGAAAACTCTAGATGGTCATCATAAACGATGGTGTGAACAGCTTCATAATACATTATGGGAATATCGCACAACAAGAAGGGAGTCCACTGGAGAGTCACCATTTCTTCTTTCTTATGGAGCAGAAGCAGTTATTCCAACGGAAGTCATCTTACCCACAACAAGAACAGAAGCATGGGAGAAGAACTTGAATTCAGACTTAATGCTTGAAAAGTTGGATGAACTAGAAGAAAGAAGAGAGATTACACTTCAAAGAATGGAAAATTATCAAAGAAGATTGGCAAGAGAATACAATAAAAAAGTGAAGTTGTGGAACTTTGTGGAAGGACAGTATGTTCTACGGCAAATCCTGGAATACCAAAGGGATTAAAAAACAGGAAAGTTTGCACCTACATGGGGAGGACCTTAGTTATACAAGATATTGCGGGACAAGGATCATACCATTTGCGGAATATGGATGGAGAAATTTTACAACATCCTTGGAACGCACAATATCTCAAACCATACTATCCTTGACCAACAATGCAATTGTGCAATAATTTGCGCTCATAATAGGTAAAGCGGATCAAATGCAATCTCTCTAGAAAGTACAAATGAATGTCTATGACTATTGGATTTTTCTCCACAGAGATGCCTAACATGAGACATTAATTATTGTATCAGGTACTCTCCACTTCAGGAAGTGCTCACAACCAGCAATGCAATTATACAACAATTTGGCTTCATACTAGGTAAATCAGCAGAATGTAATCTCTTTAGAAAGTCCATGTAAATGTTTATGAGTGTATGACTATTGGATCTTTCGCTACAAAGATGCCTAACGTGACATTAATTGTTGTATCACTTTCTGTTTCAGGAGATACTCTAGGGACCGCATCCTAATTTCCTCATGGCTAGAGAGAAGTTAGACATGCGCTACAACCCTCAATGTAACTCAAGGTACAAAATTTCCTTGCGGTTAATTAATTCACACTCATACAATGAACTAATGATCAATATATATATATATATATTCAAAATCTGTTTTGCAGGGATAAAAATACAAGGCAAAATGAAAACGCAAATACAATTTGGAAATGAAGAAGAACTGAGCAACAACAAAGAAAACTAAGGTGCGGAAAGATCAGCTTCAAAGGGAGGATTATCCGGGACATTTTACGCTTGTAAATTTTGGAAAATCCATCAGCTTGTACTTGGTCAAGAGTATTGTTGACTGCTTTTGCAATTAAAACTCAAGTTTCGGTTCTTAACCAAGAAAAATAAGCTTTTCTATTTTCAAGCTCTTTTTTGTACTGATTTACTTCGGTTTCGGAATTTTGGACTTTTGTTTTCCAAAATTTTATTTTCCCTCTCTCAGAAGATAAGTCCCGAACAAGGCTTTCATTCTTCAGAGATTCATGTTTTAATTTGTCTTCAGCTCCTTTAACTTTAGAAGATAAAAAATCAAGTTGAGCGTGCGCTTCATTGGCCTTGGTACAGGCAAGCTCTATCTGAGTTTGCGTTTCATTAGCCTTGACAGAAGCTAGCTCTAGTTGCTTATTGAGTTCTTCCATCCTAGTATTTTCCGCACCAAGCCCCCCTTCAGCCTTAGCAGCTCTTGCAGCTGCATCTTTAAATTGTTCTTCAAAACCTGAAACAAAAGCAACAGGTTAATCAATACGGAAACAATATTAAATTTCAAATATGCGGTAAAATAGGATACCTCTTGCGAGGGATTCAAACTCTGCTAATTCGCGACCCATTGTATCTTCAGTAACATCAAGAAAATCATATTCCCCGAAAGCTTATTATAATTGGCAGTGAGTTGTTGAAGATTTTGATGACACTGATTTAAATCTTCTTCATTATCCCGCAATCGATTTAATTTAGATGTACATCTTGCTACTTCTTTGTGCAAACGGAAAATGTCGCTCCCACGATGAAGAACGGAATCGGACAAATTACGGATTCTAACTTGAGCATCCGCAAGAGCTTTCCCTTTAGCATGAGCTTCCGAAGCTGAGTTATCTCTGTCTTTGATCAGCTGAGTTATGTACGAAGAAAGCTGAGAATTGTGATACGATCCGGAACGAGAGAATCCCGTAAGGATATTCTGACGTTTTACACAAAGTTTGCGGTTCTCTTCTTCCAATTTATTAGATCTTGCCCGTGCCTCAAGAATGCAATCTTTATTCCACGATAAAGTAGCATCAAACTCTGCTTTCTTGCGAATCTTCTCCCCAAATAAAAGTCGATGCTGCGATTCTAATTCATCGTGCTTCCGTGTGACCAAATCATGACTATCAACAAGGTTGTTAAATCTTGTCTTGATCTCCACATTATCATTGTTAACCCTCACTACATGATCTCTCAACTGCGTATTTCTACGCTGCATCCTAGATATAAGTTCTGAATCCCCCGCTGATCCCATGAAGTAATTCAAAAAACAAGTAAAAAATTTAAGAAAAATTGACGAGATAGAAAGAATTAAACCTTGATTTTGAAGGTCAAACAATTGTTGGCGAAGCATGTCATTTTCTCGCTTCAAGCTTGTAGCTTCCTCTTCTACAGTCCTAAATTGGGACTCCATCATTGTTGACCGCGCCTTGAAGAATTTATACGCTGTATGTGCGGCGTTTTGACCCTGCCCAAGCTGCGATTTACAAAACTAAAAGTTATAAATAAAATTAAAAAAAGAAGAGAAATTAAAGGATATAAAAACAATAAGAATACCTGCAGAAGAGCCGGTTGCGGGAAAGAATATACTACTCCATCCGCGAGAGCAATTGTCTCCGCAAGAGAAGAAGGTTGACTTATAAAGAAGGTAGGATCGACAGGTTGACCTTGTCCCTTTAGCCAGGCGTCCTTCACCATGTCATACGGGGAAACCCGGATGCACTCCCGCAAATACGAGACCGAAGGACTATCCGCTTCCACCAGTAAGAAATCTCTTGAGACCGATAGAAGCTCCTTTGATATGAACCAACAAAAGGCTTCTTCTTCTTTACCAAAGAGATCTGAACCGTCCGTAATTCCTTTACCTTTACTTTTCTGCGGGATCTCTTTATTAGGCTGCACTGCATCGGTAACAACCACACTCGCAACATTAACTATGACAGGTTCAGTTTATACCATAGTATTTACGGGTACACTACCCGCTGCACTAGTGTCTGCAGACTCATCTGCTACCGCAGCACGTGTATCCTCCATTGCTGAAGTATTTATAGGATCACCTTGTATAAGGCGATCCTCTTTGTCAGTTGAATCATCTTCACTTGTGGCAGCTTCAAGTGGCTCATCAACGAATAAATGAGAGAATTAGAGGAAAAAAGAAGGATCAGGAACGACAGTTTGGTGCGAGAAATTGACCGCAACATCTGAAATTTCTTCCGCAACCAACTTTTCCGCATAATCAAAATTTATTATTTGAAGAGGTATGTTCTGCTCTTCTTCACCTCTCTCTGGAACGGAGCTTCCTTCACCTCTCAAGAGTGGACGATGAAGGGGAGAATCTTAAATTTCTCCCTCTTCCCTGTCTGTGGAAGCCCGGGGTGCACCCTTAACTTTCTTCCGACCCTATTAATGAACCACAATAATTCATTAAATGAAATTCATAAGGATTAATAGAATTCATTTGGTTAAAACAATGCCTTTTCTACGGGGGTTGCGGATTTGCGCTTCACTCCCGCGTCACCTTTTGCGCTCTCATCAATTTGCGGCTATAAAAAGAAGAAATTTTAACCACCAGAGAGAAATTTTAATTATTAAGTAATATATAAAGTATGATATAAAAAGACAGAGAGAAACTTTACGTACCGCAGTGAAAAGTGGAAAATTGAAACCAGTAAAATTCAACCGCCAAGGGCAGTAACCATTAATACGTGTAAGAAGATTGTAAACCACATTATCTGGGACAAACCCTAAAACCCATGGATCCTCAATGACTAGAGGGGTGTGGTACCATTTAAAATCGTGATCCTCGCAGATTTTTTCCTTTAAAGGAACTTGAGTCCCTGAAATGTAATTCAGCTTTGAATTATCAATTTCCGCTAGCAAGCGGAATCCCTCGCCACTTTTGCGGCCCGGGCCAACACTCCCTTTCTTGTAATTCTTCGCGGCAATGTTGTCCGCATATGTAGCATGAAAGTTCTCGACTGTATAATGTTTACGTTCCGCAGGGTTAGGAACGTAACAAGTAAAATTAGTTCTTCCTTGGCTCCGCATGCTGCATTCGTCCAGTACGCGCCACCAATTTCCATTATATTGAGTGACGGATCGAACTAAGCCATGTTGGGATTGGTTATGGCTGGCGAGAACCTCAAATTGAAAAGGATTTTCGCTCTGGTACAAAGGAAGTTGAAGACCTGCATCCAATGCTCCCGCAGGAATTAATAACTTGTTGTTGTTGTAGTCAAACCCTTCCATCATTTCCATTGAAATTTCATCTTCAACATGATCATAGAAAGAGACTTTGAATCGGCAAAGATGATGTTTCCTTTTGAATTCCTCAAGGTTCACTGATTTAAAGCTACAACTTTCATGAGACCGTTTGTTTTTTGGAGCAGGATTGACTTGCGGACTTTGTATAGTCATAAGGATGACCTTTCGACACAGGGAAACGAGATGATTTCCTAACCAAAGGATGATCATCCTGATGAGAAGCATCACCAATGACTTTACCATATTTCTTTCAGCCATGATAAATTTTTATCTACATGAGAAAACCAGAAAAGATGAATACACCATAAACAAAAGTAAAAAGAACAACAAGATAAAAGATACAAGGCAGAGAAACAACAAGATGAATCCATAATCAGAATACCAACCAGCAAGCAATTTTTTTATCGAGAAAGAGAAAAAATCATAATAAAGTAATCAACTTCAAAACAAAGGGATCATCATCATCATCATTGCCATTCACTCCAACAAATAGTAAACACAAAAATAAGAACATCATCAGTATCATCATCATCACTGTTTACTCCAAAAAGATTCAGTAAAAAAGATGAACAAATACATGAAAGAAAAAGTCAAGAGGATTACCTATAATGAAACTAAAGACAGAAAAAAAATCAAATGATTGAGTGAACAGAAAACTTGATCCCGATGCAAAAGTTCTTGATCACAAAATTTTGGGAGAATGAAAAGACGCTGAAGAATCTTTGAAAAGCCAGAAGAATGAAAAGCACAAAAACTTTAAGAAGAAGAAGACAAATGATATAAAGAATAGAATAAGGGATATGACTAACATTAAATAGGAGAAAGCTGAAATGGACGAACCGTCAAAAACTGAAGGGGAAACTTTATCAGTAATTTAACTACCTCGAAACTGCCACATGACAAAAACGTGGGAAAAGACGTTACTGCTAGCGAGAAAATCAGAAGAAAGTGAAACTAAGTGTGGAAAGAGAAGTTATTGCAGGTGTGAAAATCAGAAAGGTAACAATTATAATTTTTCCTTTTCTAAATTTTTGTCATGTGTCAAAATTTGAAAGAAAATAGGGGCAAATTGTGAGGGAATAAATTCCAAACTACGCGTGTCCAAAAACTATTAGAGAAGTAACGAGTTATGATGGGACGAGAAACACTGAAACAAAACCTTTTGAGAAGTACTGAACTGACATCTGAAAAATCGATAAAATTTGAACCTGACAGCGTTGATGCATGATCAACACGTGGGTTGCGGGAAAGCAAGACGCACTGCTCGAAACAGGTAGCCTTGCTGCCTGACTGACACCCAGGTTGCGGAAAAGCCTGACACAATAAAGAGTAATGATGAGCATTGATGCATGAGAGACACGTATCAACTTTATAAGTTACGGAACGAAAAGAACTAAAGCATGGCATATCACTTTTAAGATCCACGTGTCAGACATGCTATGATTCTAATAAGACCGCAACGTTCATCCAAATCCAAAAACAATAACTTAAATACAAGATCGCAGAAGAGTTGCGGGACAACAAGTGAGAAACTAAGGGAAACAAGCAATACGCATGCTATGACTTGCGGGAAGCATGATCAAGTCTTGCGGAAAGTACAAATAAGTTTTACGGGATTAGATTTCGCTCCAAGAATGGATAAGAATAAATAGGTGGAAAGGTTAATTGGAGGGACCCATCAAATTGGCTGTAAATACCCAAGCTCATAAACAGGAAAAAGGACTGGAAAATCTGGAGAAAAAGAGGACATAAGGTATAGAATCAGAACTAAAGAGTTTTGGTATGAGCCTTGTGTAAATTGTTAGTTTAATTGTATTTTGATTAACATGATTATGATTTATAACATATCATTTTTCCTGTAACTTATGATGATGAATAATAAAAGTAATACAAATTTTTATTACCCGTGGATGTAAACAATTTGATTGTTGAACTACGTAAATGCTTGAGTCAATTTATTTCTTGTTCTGATTGATTATCATCTTTTAAGTGTTAATATGAGTTGATTTTATGATAAGATATCAAACTTTAATATGTTTCAAATTTTATTGGTTGTGATCCAAATATGTAAGATTTTTGGTAAGTACAGGTATAGTGGTGGTGGTGAACAAATGAATAAGGTTAGAAATTGAATAGATATTACCGAAATATATATAACGACAATTATAATTTCTCTGTAAGAAAGAAAGAGAGAAATAAATTGGAATCGAAAGAAACGGGATCTACTGGTGATGGTGATGGTGTTGTAAGGTAGTAGTTGTTGACAATCAATACTAACGGTGGTGCTTGTTACGGTGGTGGTGATGAGAGGAATCACAAAGAAGGAGGAAGATCTTTATTCTCCTTGAAAGTGAAAAACAATGAGGTGAATAATGAAAACTGGCATATTTATCCTTGTATTTGTAGAAATTTACGACTCAAACCAAAAAAGAAACAACAACACGGAGGGACAATCACGTCATTTAGTTAAATATATAAGTCTATTTTACCTCTGAGTTTATAAACATTTACACCATTCCCAGGCACTAAAAAAATATGAAAAGGTATTTTGGTCTTATCATTGTTGATATAGAAAATTTTATCACACCAAACGACACCATTATACTTTATATTATAGATTATGGACGTTTGAACCTTAGAGGAAGATATTCAGTGATGTATTATTTAAATTATTACACAAAAATGGTATTTGCAACCATGGAAAACTAGCAAAAGAATTGACATGTTATTTGAGTTAAACATTTCAAATACATAAGTAAATTGCAATGTGATAATAAAAACAGACACGTGCGAAGTGTAGTTCAGATATCGGTCGGAATTGAACCATAGAAAACTTAACAAGTCTTTTAGCTTAGCTTTCCATAAACCAAACTTATCATACTTATGTGGAGCTTTACCGCCATGGGTATCATATAATGCAATCCATATATCCCAAAAAATCCAATTATATATATAAATTTCAGAATAATCGTAGTTGAAAATGGGGAAGGTGATGAGTACCTTCCCAAAAATCCTACATAAACCTAATCTGATCTTCACTCGCCCCTCTCTCTTTTACTTTCTTTCTCTCTCATGAAACCCTACACAACGACCTAATATAATCTTCACTCGCCCCTCTCTATTTTACTTTCTTTCTCTCTCATAAAACCCTAGGCAGCAAAAATCCTTCTCTTCCTGTCTTATTGCGGCAAAAAAACTTAAATCTGAAAGGGTTTTTGATAACAATCGTGATAATATCAGTTTGTTTTGGGTTTATTCTTGATAACGGTATCAATCACATTAAGTTTCTATGAATTAATTAGTTGTGTTTTGATTTTATAGATGGGTTCCTCTGCTTTCTATGAAGGTTGAATAGAAACGGGATTTTGTTTTTCAAACACCATCAACCTTAACAGGTATATACATCTTCTTTGGCATATGCTCGGATCTGAGAAAAGGAATTCATGATTAATTAATTACTCACTTCTAGATCTCTAGCTTGATGAATGAAGATAAATATGTGCAACAAATCCACTTAAGTTTGAAGCTGGTAGCTATGGTGAGTTAACCTTGCTATCTTCTTTCACGTTAGAAAATTTATATTATTTCCTAGCTGTTTCATTTTTTCACATTTGGTTTTTAATTGCTACTAAAAAATTTAAAATATACATGCCTGTTGTTGTAACGGGCTTTTGAATTAATTAAGTTTTTTCAATTTTTTTTTTCTTTTTCTGATGCAACAGTACGAAGATGGTCACTCCTCGAGTTAAGTAAATAATATAGGGTTTCATCTATCGTTGTATTAATTTCTACTGAAAGCTTTAAAGATTCATTCATTTGGTAGAATAACAAAGTTTTTTTTGGTGCATTAAACTTTAGATGGTTTAGTTTGATTCATATGGTTTAGTTTGTGTATGTATGAAAATATCATAGAGGTGTTTGTCAATGTATAAGCAGCACCAAACTTAATTGTCGTAATTTTGTTTGGTAATTTTTGTGTAGGTTAGCATCAGGTTTGTTGCATATGAGGTATGAAGAGAAGGGTGCCATGATGGATACAGAGGAGTAAGAAAAATGACAAAGCACCAACGCTATCACAGTTCAATGACATTCCTATAGTGCCTGTGGAGGGAAAATCTTGCTAAACGAGAAAATCGGAGGCCGAAATGGGTATGTGAAGAGTGTCTTTTTATTTTATTTACAAGAAAAACAGTACCCTTATTGTCGTTTATGTTTTGTTTCTGCTAATTCATTACCCTGATTTGTTTGTTGTTCTGGGTATTTTTTTTAAAGATTATTGAGACTCTTGGATCAGCGATACAAGGGTTGAATTCATGTTGCACCGATAAAGGTAAGCGGATTTATTTTTTATAGCATTCTTACATGGAGTTTATTTACCCTTGATATCGTAACTAAGTCAATGTGTTCAACATATATCTTGATGTTTGCTTAGGCTAACTTATCTTCCATCTCTTACCTTCGTGCTTTCTCTGTGCCAAAAGATTGGGGATGTATTTTACCCATGTTCATTCATGGTACTGGATGCTCCTAATACGAAATTCCTTTTCGGGCTTGATATGCTGAGGAAGCATCAGGTAAAATCTTTGGGTTTTAGAATTTTTCATTATGGGTTTATAATATGACCAAACTAGATATGAGGGAAACTATTCTAACTAACTCTACAGTGTATGATAGATTTGAAGGATAATGTCTTAAGAGTTGGTGGTGGAGAGGTTTAAGTTCCATTTTTACAAGGTGCTTTCTATACTATTCTGTTCAACAGTTTGTGGCTTAGATGCTAATTAGCGTTTCATGTTTGCGGCAAGGGAGATGTGATTTGCTGATTGGATATGTGTACGAAACTATGTAGACAAAGAAAGGAACAAGTTAAGACTACTCATGATGACGATGTTGTGTTTGGATTATCGAAAGTTTAAGCATGAATCAAATCTGAGAATGTGATGGGTTAAGTAAACAGTTGAATAAGTTGTTCATTCTTTTGTTAATTTTGTAATGGATTCAATTGATGTATTTTTAGCTTGGATTTGTGTATCTTGGTTGCAGATTCTTGACCCACTACTGGCATTTGTATGGCGTTGAGGGTAACATTTGTTGTTATGCAACTCGCCCACACATTAATGTGCAGTGAGATTGGAAAGATTAGTTTGAATAGATCATTTGAGGAGAGGGATAGATTGAATGATAATGTAGTGGTGAGTTCAACTCTCATGTATATATATATATATATATATATATATATATATATATATATATATATATATATATTGCATATGTTAATTTGGAAGTGTAGATGAATTTTAGTCTAATTTGATTCAATTCAAGAGTGTTTCGTATTTGGGTGTTTATACACCTATTTGCGTCACCTATGTATTGGGATGAAATAGTTAAGATGAGATTGGAATAACAATGAGTGCATTTAGAATATTTGATTGGCTTGTTCATTTCAATTTTTTTTTTTCTCAGTTTTGAAAATGTAGAACTTCAGTTTTGCAGAGAGCAATCACTATAGATGCGAAATACTTGGGTCTGCAGTGCACGCACGCGATATGAGATACTAAGTGACTAAAATAATTAACACTGCTGTAAAAGAAAGAGAAGACTTTAGAAGAAATGTGAAGTACCAAATGAATTCAGGTCCCAATGAAATTCTATTTGTGAACCCCTTAGACAAAGTACCAGATGAATGATTTACTTCATAGTAAAATTTTTAATAAAGTAATACTACCTCGGAAAAGAGTTACTATCATTTTTTTTTAAATTTGTCTATTTTTAAGTTAAAATGAAAAAAATGATAGTAACACTTTTACATAAACGGAGGGAGTATGAATCACGCTTTAAGATTTATATTTTCTTATATTCTCATTACTTAGGTCCTTCATATAGATTCCGAATGAGTCAAAACACTATCAGAATGTATCACAACTTTACATTTGATTTAAACAAGTTTGTTTTTAACCCTATTTCTGTCTCGCTGTCTATTGTATGAGTTGTACACAATTGAAGTTTATTTTTCTCTTTTGATATTTGTTTTTGCAGACTGATGCTGATGCTTTCGCGTTCGATCGTGCTGAACTCTGTTATAGAGGGAGAAATGCTGCTTTTAACCGAACTTGGTTAACATTTGTACATTTAAGGTTCACTGCATTCAAATGCATATCCTATTAGATTTATTAATCTTAACCAATTTAGGCTAGGAAAACTAATACCACTTTTCCAGTTATGTTGTTGCTCAGCCAGCTTCAGTTTCAAGTAAAAGGTAATAATGGTCATGCTTTTTGATTCGTGGTATCCGTGCATGGGAAAGACTGTAATTACAGGAAATAAAAATAGAATTTTATGTAAGAGCACTGCTTTAGAAGATCTGTATTATGATTCCAGAGTTTGTACATTGAATTTTGAATGGTTTACTTAGTTATAGTTGCAGATGTTATTTGGTTTTGATCAATGTTTGATATGGTCTACATGTTTTGATCAGTATTATAGTGTTACATAAATTGTATGTTCAGTATATACGTATAGTGGGAAAAAACAAAAATTAAATCCGGTTAAGTCAAAAGTTTTTTTATATAAACATATTGATTTTGATGGGCTAAATGTTGAATATTAGGTGAAGTAAATATAAAATTTTGGATAAAATCAAAGGTTTTTATATAGTTTTGAGGATTTTGGGAGGCTGGAGCCAGGTTAGCAAACCCATGGTTCCGCTACTACTGTCGTTCCATGATGATTCCGTTGTCAGCGAAGAGAACACAATTGTTAGCATAATTTGATAATCCCTGCATCATGCTATTAATTTCGAACCACAATTATTAGTACTATACATAACCTTTGCATCATGTTATTGATTTTCTTGAAACCAATAGCTACGTTGGGCTGGTTTTATCCAAGGTATAAAAAATGGACGTATTTCTAAAGAAACGGCCGTCAAAACGGTCACGTCTATGTAGCGTGTAGGTGAGGGTTATCGATACATTTATCTATATAACGCTGATAAATAGGAAATAACGACGCTATTTAAATCCGTTATAATTGTTTTACACGTTATAACCGTTGTTTTATAATTGAATTTTATGTTTTTTTTCTTCTAAATAACATTTTAGCATGATTTTTTTAAACCGTTTTTTCCGTTTTCACACCGTTATAACCAATTTTTAGAACAAAATAATAATATTTTCTTACCCAATTTTTTATTTCTAAAATTAAGGATTAAAATTTACAATTAAAACGTTCAAAATGAAATAATAAAATAACAAAATATTGAGAACGTTGTAATAACGTTATTTGGACCCGTTATAACCGTTTTCATGCATGTTAAAACCGTTAGATAGAAATTTCAGATCATACATTTATTTATTTTTCTATTTAACCGGTATCATACCCGTTATCCCAAAAAGACGTTAAAAAATGCGTTTCCCCCTATAAATGACGCGTTTTTTGCCCTAAATATGCTCACACCCGACAAAATGCGCCAATTTTTCAAACCTTGGTGTACCATATGATCAAATTATTATTATTTTTTTATTTTCGAGATTAAGTCGATCATAATATTAATGAAGTAGAATCTATTATGCGGATTGCGTAAACACAACCTTCATTGAAACAAACAAAGAAAATTACGTTTAAAACTTTAAACCTAAAATTTTAAGGAGTATTTATAACTCTTCCAAAATCTTGTACTCCTTCGTTCCCCTTTGGTACCCTTTGAGTTGTCTTCTAGTGTTGGAAATATGTTTGCCTCCATATACAGATTGCGATTCTTGCGAAAGATGAACGTCTTTGCTCGCGATAGAACTATTAAGATAGGGTCCTGAGCCTTTCTATCAATGTTGATGGAAGTGTCACGATCTCTTATACAAGATGAGGGGGTCTTCTTAATGATTGAGAAAGATACATTTGAGTCTTCTTTTCAATCGAAGATTCGTAAGGTGAGGATTGTATCTCAAAAAGGATATAAGCAATTGTGGATCGGTTTATAAAACCAAGCGAAAGTATTACATATCCAACGATGATTTCATCATCAAGCTATTTCATATGAGTCTTCAATTTCCTAGGTGATTAGGAAAAATAAACAAACCCAACAAGATACAAAAAGTAAACTAATTGAAAATTGAGTGTCACTAAAATAGAAATCAAATGATATACTAAGTAAAGGAAATACATAGGCACTTGAGCAATGGAATAGAACTAGAGACTTTATAGGATATAATGAGCTAGGATGGTATTGAGTTTTCTTTCATGTTGGTAACGCTGGTGATTTTTCATATCAAGCCTTTCCACCAAAAGATTGAGCGATCCTAAAGGAAAACCAAAAAACCGAACAAGCAAGAGTGAGAAAAGGAGCGAGCCCAATAATAGGAAAAGTTAAACCATTGAAAAAACCCAAACCCAAAGTGTATATTTGAGACTCGACCCGACCCGAATCGAAAGCATGCAAATCCTAAAAACTAACAACAATATTTTCTATCTTCATAACAATGGCGGCTAGAAGCTCAGAAACCAAATAACAAAGAGATAACCAAGATAAACAATACATAGATAATTAGGAACTCAGATAGAGGGATGATCCAAAACAAGACCATCGAACAACAAACTTGCTTAAAATTAAAGCAGAACGAAAAAACCCAAGAGAAATAAGCCAAACCAAATCTTAAAAGAAATATCACAATCAAATAAGAGGCACCAAGGGCCAACATAGAGAAAGAAGGAGAAGAAAACAACCATGCTTCGACCTACAATTGTTTGTGGGTAAAACGAATTTAGGGGTAAAAAGGGAAAAATGATAGAGTTGGTTGATGCTAGTGAGAGCAATTCGTCTAAACCATTAAAAAATTTGTACTATAGAATTACTTTTAGATTCGAGAGATCAATCTGTACAAAATTTTCCTAAACCAAGAAATGGTCGTTCCAATTTTGTTTCGGTCATAAATGAAGGAGAAGGGTCGATCTGTAGGGAGGGAATCTGAGAAGGTATTGAGATCAATGGAATTGAATGCCAGTAATTTGATGTGTTGGACTGCTACGAAGATGAAAACTAGATTATCTTGCGTAAGTCTGAGTTTTCTGTAATGCCTCTAAAGGTATCATTTCCAAAAAAAAATCCTAGAAAAAATATGCCGAATTTATAAGGCGGAACGCCTGTTGATATGGTCTTCAATCCATTAGGAGTACCTTCACGAATGAATGTAGGAAAAATATTTGAATACTCGCTCGGGTTAACATGGGATCTACTAAACAGGCGTTATCGAATAACACTCTTTGATGATAAATATGAGCAAGAGGCTTCTAGAAAACTCGTTTTTTCTAAATTATATGAAGCCACTGAAACAGTAGCTACTAAAGCATAAACTGCGCGTCTTTCCTTCCTTGCGAAAGTGGATGATTGACTCATTTCATACTAGAAATAATCGCAGGAAAGACTTTGATAACACCGATTCCTATTTCTCAATGATATTCCATGATCGAGACAATTGGCTAGAAGTTTCTTTCCGATATCCCTGCGGGGCAGACGCCTTCGGTAGGAGATCGCAGACCCTTTCGATTCGATTAGTAATGGGGATTCAGAATATCACACATTGATCAATCAAAGAGAGATAATAATCCATGGAACCAAAAGAATATTGAAATATTCTCATTATGAACTAATCCATATTGATGCTTTATTACACTGCCATTGTATGAGATCATTCATAGACCATACATATTGGAATCATATATCATTGATATTCTCCTTCCAGTTCAATGGGGGAACTGTCCTTCAGTTTGAGTACTATTTCGAGGTGGGATGGGTCTCCCACTCGAGTACTCTTTCGAATCCATTTCAAAGGCGGACTTGGTCCCCGCTCGAATACTGATTTCATTAGCAAAGTGTCTTTAAAAGCTATATTTGTCAATAGGTTAAAGAACGTATTTATAACAGTGGAAGTTAACACATTGTGGTGGCAGTTGCAGAGAAGTTGAAGAGTAGAGAAGTGGCAATCGTGGTGAAAACCAGTTCCGCCTTGCTAGTGGGACCTGGTGGTTGTAAGAACACTATTCAATTCATTCCTTCAACTGACGACACGACTTATTTAGTTTCTCATCGTAGGTGCATTGCTACGCCACACATGTTGTAGGCCGCCATACCAAAACCCTAGTGAATAACCCCCAATGTGACATAATTGATGTCCCGAGTATGGTTAAGTCTATTTTATAAACGTGTATTATCTGGTCAGATGTTGACCTAGCTAGACTTTTAGTCTTATCATATTGGTGAGTCTAGCATGCTTTTCAGTGTTGAGTCGGGCATGCTGACTCATTGGTAGATGGTAGATATGAAGCATAAAATGTATGCTGAGAGAAGCAATAATGCTTAATGCACCATTGCTGTGGAGAGTCTTATTGGTATTGACATTGGTAGTTGTTGCATATCATTGTGTCAGCTGAGGCAACAATGATGTTTAGATGATCTGATAGACATGAGTATGATGGAATTGCTGGATCGAGCAAAGACCAATATATATATATGAAACTCGTATGGGTATCATTTAGAATAAATGCTAGTGTTAGCAGTAATTATAAAACATTTAGTTTCTTCCTACCGTCAAAATGGTTTGAGTAGCAAAGTAGAGAAACTAGAATATAAACTTTGGCAGAAGAATAAATTAAAAATATTGATGGTAAGACCACTCAAACATTGGTAGCAAAACCACTTTGAAATATTGGTAGTAGGACCAATTAAATTATGATCCTTAATTGATTAAATAATAAAACCCTAATATGGCAGATGGATCAACCAAGGAATGACAGATAAGGGATCAACCAAGTGATAGATAAGGGACCGATCACTTGGTGATAAGGTACCGACCAAATATGGTGAAGAGAGACCGACCAATTTGGTGGGAGGGACCGACCAGAATGGTGGTGGAGAAAGGTCCGACCGGGAAAGAGAGGAGGTCCGACTGGGAAAGAAGAGGTCCGGCTGGGAGAAAGGGAAGGTCCGACTGAGAAAGGGATCGACCAATATGATGAAGGAGAGACCGACCAAGCTGGTGAGAGAACGACCAAAATTGGTGGTGAGAGGACTGGCCGTGGTGGTATACGGACCATCCAGGGTGGTAGCGGGACCATCCAGGTTCTTTTACATCTCTTCGTCTCTCTGGTAATATTTTGATATATTTGGTAATAATATCTAGAAGAGAGAATTTTGATATAAAGACCAAATATACTTTTGATGTGAAGACCAAGATTTAAGAAATATTAAAATAATAATATTTTAATATATTAGATGGGATAAACCGGTCAGGTTGGCAGCGGGACCATCCTAGATTGCTTTGTATATCATATGGTCTTTGAAGCAAAAGAAAATCCAAGAAAATCTTGGTGGAAGGGTCAAATCCTAGATGGAGGAATAAAATAATAAAATAAATATAGGGAAGTGGGGAGTTTTTCCTTTTTTATTTCTTTGTTTGTTCGTTCATCTTTCCACTGTTCCTTAATATGCTCTTAAGACTATTATTATGTATATCAGGATGGTGCTGGCATATACCAGCACTGAGAGAAAAGTAGAGAAGGCTGGCGCTGGCCTATGCCATCACCGAGAGGGAAAAATTAGGGAAGACTGTCGCTGGCCTATGAAAGAACCGAGAGGGAAAGTTGGCGCCAAGTTAGTGCTGGTGTTATCCTAGTACCATGGGCACTCCGTCTCACTTGGTGCTTCCGGCCCTAGTCTTCGATGACACATTATCACCATTTTATGCGTATAGTTCAAGAGATGAATACACGTTTTTTTTCTTGACTAAAGAAAATGCATAGATTTCTGCTGAGAATAACCATGAATTAGTCCAGTTGTCAAGTCAATAGATATGTAATAAATGAATAAACTCCAAGTATTGAAAGTTTATGCCGATACTGTGACTACAGTAACAGATGGGAATCTGAATATTGTCATATGGAACGATTTCAAAGAATTCATCTAGGAATTGTTGTAACTTAGAACAGGTTCAATGTTGCTCTATACTGGTGGATATTCACCGAGGAGCTCTGGTATCCGTTCAGGAACATGCATATGTTCTGGATGTATAGTCAGAGAACATATGGAGAGGAATTGCAACCAACACCAATGGCATTCTTAGGATGATATTGCTCTATACTAGTGGTCAATCCATTTAGGAGCTATCCAATCAATATAGATTCAATAATGATCGTTTTAGAAATAGTGGTAAATAAGGTTCAAACTGTCGAACTTGTGAAGATTGATTTTAGATTTAAAAACTGATTTTAAACTAGAAAATATACACAAAATATGAAAATAATATTCACAAATATTGAGGTTATGGATTTCACCATTAACCACTTTTAGTTGATTCCAAAAATAATAATTATAAACAATTCTAGCTCAAATAAGTGAATCTAATTTTTGCAAAAGGTAGATTCTTAAAATATCAATTGTAATCACAAGCATGGCTCATCAAAAGCTCTAGGTCCTAGCATAAACCATTAAATAAAATCACAACCAATTAAGAAAAATCATAATTTCAATTAAAAATAAATGCAAAAGTCATAAAAGAATTATTAAAAGTTACCAATTAATCATGGAAAAATGGCTTCCTCCTTGCCTCAGTGATGGGGTTTAGCTCATCTTGCTAAAAACACCCTCAAAATATCGGTACATAGCTCAAAAAGTGTTTGAAAGATGGAAAAATAATAACACAGATGGTTCGCAACGGTGTAACAGCGTTGCAAACCACTATTCTCACTGTTACAGAAGAAAAGTGTTTTCAGCTGAAGATAAACGTTGCAAAGCTCAAGATAAACGTTGCAAAATGGTTGAAGAAACCGTTGCCTTTTCTCTGTTCTTCGTGTTCTTCAGCAACAACATAACACTTTTTTCTGTTATGATTTTTTTCTCATTTTGTTGGTCTCCTGAGCTAGACCCAACCTCTCTAATCTTTTCTAGACTTGATACAACCTTTTTGTATACACCGTAGCCCTCAAATCTCGAGGAAATCTCTGTTTTTTTCAATTGAAGCTTCGAGGGTTTTCTCCCTGATTTTTTTTCTTGAATCCCCCCTCCCCTCGTTTTTCTTGCTTCTCTTTGGCTTAAATATGTTTAGTAAACCCTAGAATTAATCCTTAATCGATAAGGACTCGATATTCTCATTCCAAAACATACCAAACTCGAATTTATCTAAATCCAAGAATAATAGTTTTTCCGGCTACACATGGGTTTTCCAGCCACATTTAACGACGAGAAACTCTCCATGACGTGTTTAAACAACTTTAGATTGTTTCTTTTAATTGATTATCAAAACCTACCATAAAAATCCCAAAATACTCTGTTCAAACTAACTCAGAAACTTTTCATGCGTAACTTTAAAAATCCCGCCCTTTTCTCCTCTTGAACCAAAGAAGAGAGGTGCCCCTATCCAGAAGTGGGGTGCCTTTATCAACCATACTGGGTGCCTTTAGTAATTTCTTGGTGCCTTTATCACTTGTTGAGCCAATTTTTCCACAAATTTTTATTTCTCAAAAAGACCTACAACCACATAAAATCGCACAATAAGTATAAAATCGAGCACTAATAATACAGAGAATTAGGAACAAATTAGACACAAAAATATGTCTATGAAATACCCCCAAACTTATTATTTGCTAGTCCTCGAGCAAATCGAATATAAAAATAAAATAACAATCTTAAATCACTTTCACAGACATCGCGTTGCACTTAGCGTGTGCAACAAGCCTTTAAACCCATAGGTGTCCCTATCGGACGAGTTTTAGTCTCGTGAGGCTTTACAAGAGGTATACCCACAAAACCTTTACTCCAAACCCTAGCTATCTGTGAACGATTGAGGGTAAACACTAAACAAGCTATTTAGTTGTCATACTAAATTCTTCGGCTATGGGAATCATTACCCTATATGAGTCCATTTGCTATACACGAGTTTTCACTCAAGCATACTATAATTCATATATAAGAAAATAAAGCTCTACTTAGATAGTCGTTCAACCACGATACTCAGAATCTATCAAAGTACAATCACATGATAAGATTTAGAAGATGGATGTCAAAATGAAGTTTGCACGTGTTGACTAAGGTGAACGGTATTTCCCATATTTGTCTGAATATCAGTGTCAAGATGAATCCTAATGGATTGAGAGATGCTCCCACTGGTCTTAATCCTTTTACTAATATCAACTCAACTTATATATACAAGGGTCCCAGCGATCGATTTATTAAAAAAATAATTATTTATTATTTTACTAAATGTACTGACAACATGATTTGATCAATTTGAATCCAGGTGCATGTTGCTTATCATCATCTTACATGATAGTTCTCATGGATCCTGCGTTCCACGCTTGCTTAGGCGACGGAGACAGGGAGAACACACACATATTGCTATCAAAGTGTCAATACCTGATTTTTTTTGTTTAAATAAAATACTATAATGGGGCTTGATCTGAAACACACTACTTCATCCTGGCGGCGATAACAGTTCGATATTGGTGCCCCACCAAATCACTTAGAGAAACACAAAAAATTATAAAAAAAACAGAAGGTGATATGGTCGAGATAGACTCCGAGATATGGTGACGACTATCATGTTATTTCTAACACCTGAACTCTATTCTTGTATGAATAAACCATTTAACTGCGCACACCAATTCTTATAGAAAAAGAGCTAAGTTTCCATCTCAATAGAATGGTTAGTTTCATCCTGAATTGTTCACAAGTTTCTAACTTTGGAGTTTCATATTTCAACTTAAAAGTTTCTCCTTTATCCCCAAATTTAAATCTAACATTGTCCTCAATGTACTAAAGATGAATGACTAAATACATGAACAAGGAGAAACCGTTACCAATCGAAGGAAAGGAGTTAAGGAAAGATATTACCGTGTCGCATGAGCATGGGTTACCTCCCAAGAAGTGCTAAGTTTAAAGTCTTCAGCCATACGAAGAAAGGACTAGTCACCTCATAAAATCATATAGCAATAGCCGGAACAACTGTGGGTCATCTGAATCAAATAGTGTAATCCAAAATAGAAAGAAACTGCAGCAGGCCCAAAAAGTGAACAAACAGAGTACAACCTTATCCCTATCTAGTGTCTTGTTTAAGACAACTACATCTAGTTATGGTTCAGGTTCAGGCTATATAAAAGGGTCTAGATAAAATATTCTCATGGGATGGATTCCCTCATAGGCAGGATCAAAAGAATCAGGTTGCAGAGTCTGCAAAAACTCAACCAGGAACTTAGAAGCACATAATAATAACCTGAATAATTTTGGATCCTCAAAGTCAATCATATTTGACCCACACAGTTGACTACTATGAAAATGGTGGTCATTCTTAAGAAAATATGTCGTTTCTACTTTCCTAAGTAATTAGGCTTAGTCTCAAAACTTAATAACTGACACATTTGAAATTCAAACGTTCCCACAATTGGAAGAAATTTTTTTGGTGGGAAAACAAATTCAATCTTAATATTATCGCGTGGGTAGACCATATCAACCAGAGGATGGGTCTCTAACAACTGAACTTCTTTCTAGACATCACCAGGCTCGGGAAATATAGTTTGAAAATGATCTTGTAAAATGGTAGAGGTGCATATGTCAAGTCCCAAGTTAGGGACCTTTCTAAGAGTCAAAGTTAAAGCACATGGAGAACGATAACCTCCCCAAAACTTAGAGTTTTCAGTGTCTTTAGATAGACTAGCCACAATTTTTTCTAATTTCTAGATTGTCAAATTCTTAAAAATGGTCAATTGCTTCTTCTAGGTTATAATCAGGTGGTGCATCCTCACTCATATTTAAAATCTCTACGGGTCTATCTTTTTTACATAAGACTATTGTTTCTAAATCGTTGGACTCTAAAACAATATTCTCAGGATAAACCCGTTCCTCTAAACCATTATCGGCTTCAAAAGAAAAAAAATATACATCGTCTAAAACAGTGGTATCTCTAGTCAAATCCTCTTCCTTTTGAACAGGTGAATAATCATTAAAATTATGTGGTCTTGAACTAAAAATAACACTATCATCATGAAGCATAATTGGAGTGACAATTTCTTGATCACGCTGCCTGTATATTTCAAGTTCTTCGTCAATACTGTGTTACAAATTCTATCCTCGTCCCTTGACTAGGTGAATAATTATCAAGGGTTACAATATATTGGCAATTAAGATCATTTTGAGCAATATTATTATTTGCAAAACTTTCATTCACACTTAATGCAAACCTATTTGTATTTTCAGTTAACTGCTTGAGGGATTTTTCTAGATAAAGAGTTGGACTTCTAATTGTTCCCCCATACTTAATACGAACCTATTTGTATTCTCCGTTAACTTCTTGAGGGAATTCTCTAGAGAAACAAATGGATCATAAGGAGTACTAGATCGCAACTGCTCGTGTGATTCTTCTAGAGAAGGATTTTGGTATTCATAGGGAGTACTAAATCGCATCTGCTTTAGGGCATCCCTCCAAGACAAAGAACTCGAATTTTGCTCATTTTCATGTTCATATGACGAGTGTGTATATGAATAGTAATTGGGATCACCCTGGTATGAGCAATAACCTCTAAAAGGTTGATGGTGGTCCCAACTACTATCCACACTATATTAATAGTACAAATAATGTTCATTTTGAAATTCAGTCGGATACTCATTGTATTGGTCCTCATAATACCAGTTCGACATTTTTTGACAAAAATTTCCTAATATATTTATAAAAAATCTAAGAAAATAAATCCTAACAGGAAGGGGGTCATAAACATACACAAACAAGGCCGACTTAACCAAATCAAACCTACTGAATCTAGCAAACAAAAAGAATGATGGGTCCACTTAGATTGTTTCTAGACCAGCTTTTATTCTTCCAAAAAGCAACTAGTTACAGTTTTTGCAAATCTCATAGAATGATCCGAATTAGATTAAGTCGAATAGAAATAGGATAAGCTCTAAGGAGCTTTGATAACCTTGCCTCTTTGGAAACGTTTCCTTGGGTTACAAGGCGGCTCAAATCTACTTAAAATAATCTTCCTGAACTTTTAGTTAGGCTAACATAGTTAACCAATACAGTCCTTTTGAATAACTTTCTAATAAGCTCGTTACCCTATCGGTCTTTTTATAGTCAAATGTTAAGTCTTAGGTTCGCGTTTGGTAACGTGTTCCTAAAGTGGAAAAGAAGGAAACGATGATGAAATCCGAGTCGTTATCTTGTATGGCTAGTTCTTGCCTTTTACTAGAAAAGTAAATCCGTATTCAGGTCCTCAGCATATATGCATTACAAAGGAGTCTAGAGAACCCACTGACAGGGGATTCGTGGGTGGTTAGAGTCTTACCTCCCGTTCCAGACGGGCGATGAACAGTTGAAGTTGAATCAGGCCACCGACTCCTATGTCAGTGTACGAACCTGGGGGGCTGAGACAATATCATAATTGTCATCCTTCCCTGTTGCAGTTTATATTCAATAATACCCTTCCTTAGGGCTTAAGAAATAATAATGTCCAAAAGTCCCAAAAAATAAAGTCCAAAGTCCAAAGAAGAAGTCCAAAAATAAAAGAAAAATTACAAAAATAATAAAAGATTTCCTAATACAAATTTCTAAAAATAAAAATAAATAAAACCCTAAAAATTAAGTAAAATTAAAATTAACTAATAAAATAAAATAAATTTGTCTTCTTTTTCCATCAAATTAGAAGTTACAAAGGAATCATGCATATCACTAAATAGGGAACCGCCGAATACACCAGCTACGCCTAACATGTGAAATTGGTGCATAAGGATGTTATGCTCAGCCTGGAATACAATCATGAAGTTGAAATTACCAGAGATTCCTTTTCGATTTATCTTTGACTCCAAGTCTTTAATCAATCAATATAATCTTTGGATTAAATTTCTTTTTGATCCAAAACCTGTAATACAAACAAAAATACCCAAAAACATAAAATAGAACAATAAAAATAAAAAATATAAATAAAAATCTAATTAAACTATCTAACCTAAAAAAAAAATAAAAAAAAAATCTAAAAACAAGTCCCCTGCAGCGGCGCCAAAAACTTGATCATTTCAGAAAAGTGGTAAAAATGTGTTTGTTCGCTGAGACTTGTGAAGATTCGTTTTAGACCTAGTTTTGATTTAAACTAGAAAATAAGTAAAAGATTTTAACAATATTGGGAAGAACTGGAACTCAGATTCCACCAAAATCACTTCTGATTGATTTCTACAATGATTCTTTAACAATTGTAGCTCTTTTATTGACTATGTTTCTTTTCCAAAAGTAGATTTCTAAAACATTAGCTGTAAATCAAAAGCATGGCACATCAAAAGCTCTTAAGTCCCAGCATACACCATTAAAAAAAATCACAACTAATTAAGAAAAATCATAAATCAATTAAAAATCAATGCAAAAGTCATTAAAAATCAAAAATAGTTACCATTCATTCATGAAATATGGTTTCCTCCATTGTTCCAGTGGTTGGGTTTAGCTCATCATGCTCAAAACACTCTCAAAATATTGAAACATGGCTCAAAAGTGCTTGAGAAGAAGAAAAGAATCAAAAATAATTGAAACAGGGAATTTGAGACGTTATAATCGTTACAAATAATGTTTTCCTTGTCGCTAAAAGAAAAGAAAAGAAGTAGTTATAAAGAACTGTCCTTAGACGCAGCAAAGAATAAGAAAAGATGACGCATACTGCGACTGTCATGTGGTGTTTTCTGGTTTCTTCTTCTTCCTCACGAGAAGGTAAGTTTTCTCCCTAGATTTTTCCCGACCTCCCCAACTTAATTTTTCTTCATTCTTTTCATTATTTATAGGTCTAGTAAGCCCTAAGAACTAATCGTTATTCGATAAGGACCCAAAAATCAAATCAAAACCAACTCCAAATCATGATAATCCGAATCATAGAAGAAAATTGTTTCCAACAGTAAAACGTGAGTTTCACCCATTTTTTCCGATGAGAATCACTCCTTTTTGACGTGTTTAAGCCAGCTTTGATTGTTTCTTCACTTTGGGATATCGTACAACATCTTAAATCCCATAAAACTCGGTTTCCAGTTCATTCAGACAACTCTCACGTAAAGAAAAAAACATTTCCCGCCTTTTTCATTTTCAAACGAAGGGGAAGAGTGCCCCTATCCAAAAGTTGGGTGTCTTTAGTAATTTTTATGGGTTCCTTTAGTAATTCCCTTGGGTGCCTTTATCATTTTTCAAGCCAATTTTTCCACAAATATTTATTTTTCGAAAATACCTATAAAACATAAAATAATACAATAAATATCAAATTGAGCATTAACAAAATAGATAATTGAGGACAAATTAGACACAAAAATGTGTCTATCTCTTAATTAAAAAATACTGGATATCAAATCTGGGTGTTAATCATTTTCCGCATACCATTAATTAAATAGACCTACCCCATAAAGTGAGGCCCCGATGACTTCTTAGACGAAATCTTATGGTGCCTCACATCACCTTCACAACTCTAAAAAGAGTTGTCTAATCCCCATCTTGACATACTGTTTCCGCGGAAATCATTTCTACCTTCACAACTTTTGGAGTTTAATATAAATAAAATTCAATAAAAATATGCATTCAATAAAGAGTTGGCCTTTGTTATTTGGAAGTGGTTTAACCTCTGCAAAGAGAATGGTGGACTTGGCATTCGATATCTTAAGCCATTAAATATAACTATTGTTGCAAAGCTAGGTTGGCACTTTCTCACAGACCCTGAAGCTAACTGGGTACAATTACTGCATGCTAAGTATCTTCGGACTGGTTCCTTTTAGAACGTGAAGAAAATGAACAATTCCTTGATAACTTGGAGAAATATTCTTTCGATACGCGAAGATTTGATGAAAGGTTATGTTTGGTCCATTAGAGCAACTGCAGTGGACGATCAGACCAAAGAGTAAACACCAGAAATGGTCTTTGGTCCGATTTTGTGAGACGCAACAGACGACTAAATGTAGTATTTGGTCCAAAAATTGAACAGTATCCGATCATGTTTAGTCAAGAAAATGGTCCAAAACAGATATAGTGTGACGCTCATGTAAGACAGCGTTTTCCCAAAACGCCATTGTACGAGGACGTTTATAAACACAAACGTCATTTTTGAAAGACGTTTATCAAAACGTTTCTAAAGAACAACGTTTTTGAAACGTTGTATTAAAAGAGCGTTTCTGAATTGAATCGTTGTATTAAAAGAGCGTTTTTGAAACGTTGTTTTGAAACGTTGTATTAAAACGACGTTTCTGAAACGTTGTATTAAACGTTTATTAAGAACAGCGTTTTTGAAACGTTGTATTAAAACAGCGTTTTCAAAATTAACGGTCCTCTACACCAACGTTTAGGCTTTCAAACGTTGTTATATGTGGGCGTTTTTTTTTGAAATGCTGTTTTTGAAGAGCGTTTGAGTTTTGACGCTACTTTACTAGGACGTTTTTCTATGTTTTATATCAAAACGCTTCAGTATTGACGTTTGAGTACATAACGCTTCATTACAGGAGCGTATGTTTAAAACGCTAATCTAAATGAACGTCAAAAACATAACGTTTGTCTAGTTAAACGTCTGTGTAATATACGTCACTTTAATATAGCGTTTGATAATTAACGCTTATTTACAACAGCGTAATATCATATTTAGTCATGTTTTCGTTGCGTTTTTTTTTTTAAACGACCAAACAGATTTGGTCTTTGATCGATGGTCTGGTCCAACCGCTGCAGTTGCTCTTAGGGATGGAAAGAGTGTAAACATCTAGAACGATTCTTGGGTTCCGGTTATTCATGGGTTTAAACCAAAAATTATAATATGTTTATTGACAACATATCACCAATTAATGATATATTCTTGTGCAATGATATTGTTAGTATCTAAAAATTGTTCCTAGGTAAAACAAATATATCCTTGTGGTACTTTATTTAGATCCAAAGATCAAAATCGTACATGACAAGTCTAAATCACGAAAGTAGTCTTTCCGTCCTGCTTAGGTCACACAGAGAGATGATGGGTTGATCTTAAGGGAGGGAAGCAGAGAAAGCTGAAGAAATCAGTGGTGATGAATTGTGTGTAAAGGGTTTGAACTTGTAACGCCCCACCTCATAATTCTAGGTCGGCCGCCTAAAATAGAAGTGTGGCATACTCATGGAACACTTTACACACTCAAACCTTCAAGCCAACAAATGGAGATCCGGCTATAGTGTGTGGCTCTTGAAAATAATAGGTTTAAAAAAACAAAAGGTCTTATGTAAACAAAAGACGAGAGTTATAAAAGAAATCTGGTAAAAAGAAAGTATTTAAAACAAAAGTCTATCTTCGACACGCAGGTCGATTATTTAAATTAAATGATAAGAATCTTACTTAAAATAAAGAAGTCTAGACTTAAGGACAAACTATAAAACATATGGTTGTTTATGCACCTTGAAGACGAAGATGATATAGCTTTTAGGAACAAAAAGTTGTTATACTAGTTAGTTTGCTCCACGGTCACCGTTCCCTGAAAAATAATAGTAAGTTGGGTCAGACTCCAACTTAAAGTAGGTTCTCGCACCTTTATGCCCTTTAGAATAAACTAGCAAACCAAGGTTCATGAAATGACTTCGTAAGGTGAAAAATAGTTTATAGGAGTATCTCTTTGAAAGTAGTAAGGTCGACGACCCAAACAGAAATATAGAACTTTATAGAATCCAGGAAAACACAAAGGCACACAAATCAGTTGTATATAGAAGAAACGAAAATTAGTTTTCTCACCCACGGAACTAATCGACTTCCCCTTTCTATAGTTTCATTCTCTAACTGTACGACGACACATATCGACCCTTGCGTAGTCCACTTAATTTCTTACAGTCCGTAGAAAGATAAGTGTTGTCAACCCCATTCAAGATAATAGATCCATATCTTCTAGGCGACCCCTCGGTCATCGCCCAACAACCTCTGGGAGTCGAGCCAACTACGAGTCTCACATAAGTACACACACACCAATAATTTGAACTACTAATAGTTACCTTCACTATCCTACCCGGAACTTGGGAAATCAATAAAATGACATCAATCCAAATGCTAACCATAACATCAAACTAAAAAGTAACACTACTCATCACCGCATAGTATTATCATAACATTCAAACACAACGATAATGAGTAACACCTAATTACCATATTATTAGCATTTGACAACTCTGCTATCTGACTGTACTAGTATCCCCTCTTAACTTCGCATACAAACTAAGCTCCCTAATTCAAAACCACCCACTGTATATTCAACCATTCATGAATGCACTCACTAAGTCAGTTAAGAGAAATAACACTACTTGTGTTTAATTGAATGCAGGATTATGAACATGATTTCGACGTACATAATTCCGTGTACAGGTCCACATGCTACGCGTTGAACCAATAGATTTTTGGTGCCAGGACCTATTGCAATACAATCATCACCTGTTCTAATGCTTGAATCAAGGATTTCTATACCTGTTGATGATTGTATGTCTATACCATTTGTGTTAGGACTTTGAGCAGGTGCAATAAGAGTCACTTTTCTAATCTTCATAATTTTGCAACTATTGATAGCCATATAAGCCTTTTGGCTATCAACAGATGTAATTCCGCTGACTATGCTAAATCCTAACAAAGATCAGTAATACTAATTAACTAAAAGCATTTTAGTTCTTGATAATCAAAAGCCTATATATGAGCATACATCCAATCTACAACACTTCTGAAAACTAAACATTAAAATACATCCGCCTATACAGACTAAAAATATCAACTATAAGTAATCATTCAAAACCCAAATAAACACCAATCAGTTTCATAGAGTCCATAGAACTTAGCCATTCGTTAAGTATGTATTTGTACCTATTAAGCACTAAAGATATTATCTAACCCATAAGACCATTCACCTGATTGACTGTCCTACTTGATTGATCTCAAATGATGAGTATGCATGCGAATCAAATCATTATAACGCCTACTGTATACATGAAAATTCTGTCATGGTAGTCCAAATTCATAGTTAATCAACAAGAACGAATAAATTACATACTATACCTTAAATCTTTCTTTTTCTCTTTTTAAACTAATCCATAAAGAATATAAGAGTTAGAGAACCTACTTGTTTCGACGCTGCGAAGATTTCCTTATGAACTTCAATTATCTTTTTCCTAACTTTGCCTCCCTTCTTCTCCTAACTTCCTTTTTTTCTCCCACCGAACAAAACCCTAGCCTCTCAAAACTCTTAATTAGACTTCATATAATTACACAGATTTTTTCTCCCAAGAATTCCTAACTAAAACCCACGTTCCTAACCGTGTGGGAGTCACTAGCCTACCAACTAACCTAAGTCAGACACTATAGGATAAGTTGTTCTAGGATAAGGGGTTTTACAGAACTTATGGAGAATAACAGAGCTTGTGAGAATGATCCGCTTGTTCTATTTTCTGAATAGGCTAAGTAACCTATTTATAGTAATTAGAAATACACATTTATTTCCTCCTAAGTAGTGGAGGTAGTGAGGAAATGGAGAGATGGGGATTGTGGAGGTAATGGTGTAGCTACGCGTATTATGCTTGGGAAGTTTCTGGAAACTTTTAAACCATTACTCCATCATCTCTTTAATTGCTATAACCGTAACCACTACCTATAACTTTCCTATCATGGGGTGTTGCCACACCGCATGTTGCTATAACTACCAGACTAAAACCCCATGAAGAATCCCCCCATGTAACATGTTTTGATTTCTCGTAGGAGTTAGTGGAGTCATGGACTCAAGGCACGTGAGTAATTGGGAATTTGTCGTGAGGTAATGCTACCAATAAGTTTACACCAACACAGCATGGCAATGACATATTTGTGGCATGTTTGCAACATGCAAGTTCTCCTAGCAGCAATGGCGATGCGAGTGCTATATGTGCAATCGAGGTGTTGCTAGCACATGCTAGTGTCGTGGCTATGGCGTAGATGCTCCAAGCTTTGATATTCGGGCATGCTAGTAGCATTGGAAGGTGATGGCGCTGGCAGCAAGCAAGCGAGGATGGCGCGTCTGCAAGAGGTAAGGATGACGCTAGCGCTGGTGCAGCCGGCAGCGCAGGCACTAGCGCTAGCGATGGCGTTAGTGTTGTTACAAGATGATGGGCATTTTATTTGTATATTTTTACCACCTTATTTATACTTATTAATGATTATATTTGTGCTAATTTATAGTTTTCATTTTATTTTAGGTGATAAGCGTGAAAATTGTGGTTACGACTACAACATGGCTAAATGACTATAATTAATGACAGGCAAAAACTCTTTTAGATGGTCTTGGAGTTAGGTTGTTGCGCCCTATTTTGGGTTTGGTCTGTTGATTGGAATTTGTTAGGAAAGAAGTCAGAGAGAGGGAGTACAACTCGTGGTGTAGAGAAGGAGGAGTTCGGCCATTGGGTTTTTTAATTTCTGTTGGTAAAGCTCAAAAGAAAAGAAAGCTAGCAGGTGGTTAGACGTGGTCAGCACTCAGGTGAAAGAAGACCGAGAGTCTGGTGGGTCTTCTGTTAAGGTTAAAAACAACAGAAAGAAGTTATCACGTCGACTAAAAGAAGTGGGGTTGAGGTCTAGGCTAGAGAGAAAAGAAGTGGGTACCCAGAAGGAGTTGCTGAAGCTAGGTGTAGTTGACATGACAGGAGTAGGCTGGTCGGTGTTTGGTAAAAGTGAGAAGTACTTGGTCTGGACGGTGGAAACAAGGCAGGTGGAGAGAGTGGTTGGGTGTCAGACGGAAAAGAGAAAGTTGAGAGGAGGTTGAATCGGTGACGCCGGAGAGAGGTGGAAGTTTAGGGCAACTGCAGCGGTCGATCAGACCATCGAGCAAAGACCAGGATTGGTCTTTGGTCCGTTTTCGTAAACCGCAACGGGCGAGTGAATATGGTGTTTGGTCCAGATTTTCAACACCAAACTTGATCGAGTGAGCGGACCAAACATAGATATAGTCTGACGCTCATGTAAGATAGCGTTTTCCCAAAACGCCATTATACGAAGACGTTTATAAACACAAACGTCATTACTGAGAGACGTCTATCAAAACGTTTATTTAGAGCAGCGTTTTTGAAACGTTGTATTAAAACAACGTAATTTAAACAAACGACAAGCTAGAAGAGCGTGTGGGAAGAACAATAATCTGTTGACCTTTCTTGACCTAGCTTGACCTTTCTTCACGCTCCCATAGACTAACATAACTGAAAGTTAACGTTGTTATACACCAACGTTTAAAAGTTAAAGCTCCTCTACACCAACGTTTAGGAATTCAAACGTTGTTTTATGTTAGCGTTTTTTTTTTTGAAATGCTGTTTTAGTACAACGTTTGAGTTTTGACGCTACTTTACTACGACGTTTTTCTATGTTTTATATCAAAACGCTTCAGTACAGTAACGTTTAGATATACGCTTTAGTAAAATGACGTTTGAGTACGTAACGCTTCATTACAGGAGCGTATGTTCAAAACGCTAATCTAGATGAACGTCAAAAACATAACGGTTGTCTAGTTAAACGTCTGTGTAACCATACGTTATTGTAGTATAGCGTTTGATAGTTAACGCTTATTTACAACAGCGTAATATCACATTTAGTCAGATTTCCGTTGCGTTTTTTTTTTTAAACGACCAAACTGATTTGCTCTTTGCTCGATGGTCTGCTCCAACCGCTGCAGTTGCTCTTAGGGACTATAAAAAGAAAGAGAAGAAAAGTAAAGGGGGGTTCTGCTGGAGTTTTGTTCTTAGGGGTTCTGAACTGAAGGAAGGAATTAAAGGTTGGGGGCTGTGATTGGTGGACGTCTGGGGTTGAGGCAGTCAGACGGAGGTGGCTGTTGGCGTTAGTTGTTGGTGCACAAAAAATGAGGCAGAGAAATTGAAGGATTTTAATTTATATTTTCTACTTTGCTATATCTTTTTATGGATTTTAAAAAATCCATCTTCATGGTTTGCTAAATTGTTTGTTAGGTTTTAGATAGAAGCCAATTTAATTGTACAGACTCTATAATGATATTTCTAATGATGATTTGATTGATTAGTAATTTTACTTCATATAGCTTGGTATTTAATCGTTCATGTGATTTTCTTGATTATTTATGTTTTTCAATTGATATTGCGTGCTTTGGTTAAGTTCTTTGAAGTGATATGCTTTAGGATTGATATGTAATGCTTTATAATTACTACCCATGAATCAAAGGAAATTACAACGGAGAAACAATAATTGAGAATTTTACATACTATCTTTCGAGACATGAGATTAATTTCGATATTTGTCTCGAGTAATACAAGGAATATATTTTAGAGAATACTAGAGTTTATATGATTGAATTGGTGGAAATAAAAAACCCTATTACCCCACTCTGTTTATTATTAGGATTATTTGTTATTTTATTTTGTTCTGAATTTCTGAAAAATTCAAAAGAAATTATTTCTGGTTAGTCGATTAGGAATAATAATTTACAGTATTTTCCCGCTCCTTATGGGTTCGACCTGTACTTGCCATTGTCCATATTGTAGACATCGTGCGATTGCGGTTATTATAAATAGGTTTCTCAGAATCCTATCACTAGCGCAGGCGCTGCTGGCCGCTGGAGTTGGCATGTGGGCTAGTGCTAGCTGGTGTTGGAATGTGGGCTAGTGCTAGCTGGTGTTGGCACATTGGTTCTGGGAGCATGGCTAGGGCAGACACTTGATAGTGCCGCGGCCATAGCCATGGCCTGCTTAGGGCTTCTCAATCACATGTGATTTAATGTTGGCATTATGATTGGCCTTTGTGTAGTGCATATAAAACATATTCAAGGAATTCATCCATGGAAGTTTGCAACCTGAGATAATGTTCGATACGACTATGCATTTAGATGGTATGCATCTAATTTGCGTCTTTATTCAGAGATGACATAGCATTCATTTCGAATGTTCTCAATTTTGTACAATCAACGTGTTCTGATTAATACAGATGGTTAGCATGGACGCACATGAAACAACGAAGGTTTAGCCGGGTTTATCCCTGAAATTTTGGAGGCGCACATAAGAGAGCTACAGGATTAATGTAGCCATGAGTTGAATATGCATTCTCAATTCTCTTGCGGATTATAGATAGAAGTACATGTTCATAATTCTGATTCCGGGCTAGAAAATTCTTATATATATATATATATATATTTGTTTTATGTCCCTGCAGCTGGGCAAAGGCAATATTATAATTTTTCTCCCTCGTCAAAAATCCACCATCAACATTATGTTCTCTGCTTAGCGCAGAACAGTAATGTTTCATGGTAAGCACTATGTGGTGATTTTTTTTACGGACATAAATAAAATAAATTAACAAGGTTAGTCGTCGGATATTACCAGGAATTTGATTTGATGATGCTCCATTGATGCCGAATAATCGCTGAAGGAGCAATTGTTGATGTAATGGTGCATGTAGGATGATAAAGCATAGTCTGGAGAGAACAAATTAGTGAAGTTTGCCTGATTTGCATAATGGAGAGACCAAAATTGACCCGTGTGCAGCATGGGGTCATTGCTTCAAAGTGGAAATTCTTATTTGACCAAGATTTAGAAACCAACTATTATAAAATGGATCAAACCCTATTATTTTTTATTCTCCCTCCATCACCACCGACCAACACTTTCTCTCTCCCTTTCCTCTCGCCCGAGCAGCAGCAGCATCTTCATTGCGGTGACGCCACCGGCCGACCAACTGCCGACGACAATTCTGACCAACTTTAGGTGAGTTTTTCTTTTAACGTGAGTATTTACTCACCATTACCAACACCATTCTTTGTTCATGAAAACTCTATTGCCTTTGCTTGCTCAATCATATTAGGTCAGCAAACACTTGGTGTATTGATTTGATAATTTTTCTTCTCTTGTGAACATATTGCAGGTAAAACCCAATTCCATAACCGTTGTCTCTGATTGTAGAAACCCTTCATTGGCTTTACTGTAATATTGTTAAGCTCAACCAGGTACGCTAGGATTTATAGGAATCTTCCTTAATACTGGATTTAGTTTATTTATTTATATGTATATATATATATAGTATGTATTTGCATATCAGTATTATATATCAATAAAATAGAACCAAACCTTGTGCATGATTATCCAGTTGTTGACGTAAACACTATTCGAACACATTGTAGATGTCTAACGATCATGAAGATAATGCTGCTACTGCTTCTAGTTGTGACAGAAGCGAAAGTTCTGATGTTGTTTCTCTGGACATGTGCCCATCATCTATGACAAATTATTTGAGGGTGTTGTCGAAAAGGATGTTGATCCTGATTATGTTGGCAGTTTTATCCCGAACATCAATAGAGCCCTCAACCTCAGAGTATTTATCCACAAGATCTTGTCAGGTGCTGTTTGCAGAGAGGAGAATACATGACTTCATTGTTGATTTTAAGACGTCCCAAACTTATCTGTTTGAATGGAAAGGATGGGATAAATTTTGCTGAATAATCCTTAGGTGAAGCTATTTTTAGAAAATACTAAGATATTCCACGTTGTACGAGTGTCTGAGACATTGAGAATTAACAAAGACATAAAAGGCTAGCTTGCGTTTTATTTCCCGTTGGTGCGGTCCAACTCATTCGGCAGCATGCACTTGGGGTGAGTTAACGATTACTTTAGAGGATGTGGCGGTCTTGTTGCAACTGCCAGTTATTGGTAGCATTCCTGTTGAATGGTCTGAGCAAGAGAAGAAATATGGCGACACCTTTATTCGAAAAACGGAGGAACCGTGGAAGTCTCGTCGTTGCGATAGCAAAATTTATTCGGCTTTGGTTGACTACTGGTTGAACGGTAGTACAAGTGTTGAAGGCTTCGCTGTTGATCACCCTTTATGCATTGTTGCGTTCCTCGTACTTTGGCTCTCTAGGGACATATTCAAAGATTCTCCTAGAAGTCAATTGAAGTCTCCGCTTGTTTCGGTTGCTGTTGCGCTTGCTGGTGGAAAGACTCTTCCTCTTGGTAACTTTTTTCTAGGTTTTTTATACTATCATTTGGATACTTTCATTCGTGACATGAAGATTTTCAATAGTCATGCCAAGGTAAAGTCTTTATCCCTGTCATGTTTATGCAAGCTTAGCTATGGGAACATTTTCCCGAATATGCACCAAAGGCTCGACCTTCCTATCCGAGTGCAAGAACAGAGTATGCCAGAATACTTTGTTGGAAAATGAGAAGAAAGTGAATTTCAGACCTTGTGGGTTTGAGGCTTCCGCATGTGATTTCGTCGGAGACTTTTGCTGGGAAACCTAATGTTGTCTTGCGCTCTGGTCCAAGTGGTGAGATTAATATTGCCACAATCGGTGAGGCCACTTTTATGAATAATTATATTCTAGGGTACATTCTTGATGTTTACTATGGTAATTATATCATCCAGAGTTATGGCATCGAGGGCGGCACGACAAATGGGTTTCGATCAATCCATTCCTCATTACCATATCGGGGCACCTTCTATAGGAACGCTTCAGTGATCTGAGGGTGCCCACAACATTCCTGGTCGAAGCATTCCTTTTCTCCAGGACAATAGAAAAGGATGTATCACTGATGAATATGCCACTTTCGGGGACACACAATTTATTCTCCTTCAGAACTTCTTATCGAGTGAGCCCTCTGATATATGCACTAATTCTTCTGGAGGGGAGTTAGCAGCTCATCTGAATTTGAAGATTACCTGTGGAGCAAGGCGCGACTCGATCACCAACTTGACACAGGTATCTTGAATCATCCTTCGTTTAATCACCATCCTTTATTCAGTAATTTACGTATTTAATTTGTTTCTTGCAGTCGTGGCACCTAGAATATCTTGTGCTTGATATTGTGGTGGATGATAAATACATTTTTGTGTCTGATTTGTCTCAATTCTATATATTGTTAGTCTCATTTTTGTACTAATTGTGTTGTTTTATGTATTTGTAGGTATTTCTGAGAAATAGAAAATTGTGGAAAAATCAGCTCGAAAAGTTATAAAGGCACCCAAGAAATTGCCAAAGGTACCCAAAGTGTTAAAGGCACCCACTATTTGATTAGGGTCTCCCACCTTCTTCCTATTTCAAATATAAACTTGGCGGGAAAACCTTGTTTACATTTGTGAAAGAATCTCGATCAATAATTATGGTTATCTCTTGATTGTTAAGACAAGAATATTTTCTTTCCTTATAAAAAGGAATTTCAATACAATGAAAACACGAAAAATAAAACCAACAACCTCGTGAATTTGGTTACATTAAAAGTGGAAAGAATATTCTCGGGTTTGTTTTTAAATAAAAGAACTATTCTGCAGTTTTGGAAATAAAATCTTTGGTAAGGAAAACAAGTCAGAGAAAAAGCCTGGTCGAGGGTAAATAACAGCGAGAGAAGATTTCACGAGAATATTTTCATTAAGAAAAAAATATCATGTGAAGATTAAATGGGAAGATTTGAAAGAGATTTGGGGTGGTTAGCTGTTGTGGTATTAATAGAGAGGATTAGAGAACATTCGTGGGGGGGCTGGCAGAGGCCAGGAGGTCGAGAAAAGAAACTCAGAAAAATTCTGATGTTTCCGGAAGAGAAAGAGAAGAATATGAATAAAATGTGACCAAAAAGTTGAAGAAACTGTTGCTAAAAATTTTAATCGTTGCAACGTTTATTTTCAATCTACAACACATGCTTTGTAACAGCGAGTCTGTAACACCCATACGCCGTTGCAAACTCGCTGCTTTTATTATTCTCTCTTTTCACCTTTGTAAACACATTTTGGGCTATGAATAAATCTTTTGAGAGTGTTTTCAACATGAGGAGCTAAACCCCATTGCTGTAAAATCTTCGTTCCGAAACTGGAATGAGGTTGTTGAACCCTCATTATTTATCTAAGAGAAAGAGATAACTTTTGAAAAAATAGTTTCTAGATTTGGAGTCCGTTTGCTAGATGAAAAGAACCTTACACCGAGAGTCCAGAACTTTTCAGGCAAATTCTGTAGGTTTTCAGCTGTCATGTAGTCAAGCATTTTGGTGCCTTTATTAGCTCGTTTATCCGATTGGATTTCCATTTTAGTGTGTTGTATTGTACATCTATACGAATCATTTGGTATATAGATCACCCCAAGATTCCTTACCAATCAGCGCCAGTTTCAGTTCTTCCGGAGGGCAGCGCAAAAACGTTTCTGAGAATATTTTTGCAAAACGATCTATAACCTTTCTAAACCATATGCCATGACCCAAAACACTTTGTAATGAATGTTCAGGTGCTAATGAATATATTTTATGAATTTCATGACTTATGATTGAATTCTTTGTTCTTGAGATATTTTAACTAATCATATGTATAATGTCTCTGTTCTTT
>JAJJMC010026829.1:1795441-1814314 GCA_023531435.1 Papaver californicum
GGGGGGGGGGAGGGGGAGAGAGGGGGGAGCGAACCAAAACAGAAAGGTGAGCTTGTAGATGAAGGAATGAAAATTAACATGAACCGTGACTCTGGTGACGTGTCCTTTCTAACTCAAAATCATGAGCAAGCTCTCCCTGACGCGATTGTTGAAGAAAACACTCTGAACGGTATCATTTGTAAAGGATGCTGATGTGATGGAGACTGTTCCGATTGAGTATTCGAATGCTGGAGTTAACTTTAACTTCAAGTTTGATATGATTTGCCACGAAAATGTGTGCATTGGGGGTTCACTGTTCCGTCCGCCTACGCTGAGTTGTATACCAAGATATGGAAGAAGTTCGGCCATTTCTTCGTTGGTAACCCTGAAAAACTATCGTACTCAGGAGAGGAATGTGTCTGTGCTTCTGCCAATTGTGCATGATATGATTGCTCTTCCCCTTAGAGAAATCTATGAGATAGTGCTTCAATACTGGAAGGATGCCTTGGATGAGGCTGAACGATCTGAGCTTAATGTCACATGGATTCCTTGTCATCTAGAAGCTATTGCAAAGCGTTTGCATGAGGGAGGCGTGTATTCTAACTTGGAGACGGTCACCAAAGCTAGATGTGAAGTTGAGAGGCTCTCCCGGAAGTTGAAGCTTGCAACTGAGACTCTTGGTCAGGTGGAAAAGGCGTACTCCGAAGGTGCTGAACCAGTTTTCAAGGAATTTTTCTAGATTTTCTAAGTTTTCATAGGTTCTGAGATACATGGTTCTTTTGTGGTTTTATTTTGGGATTTTGAATAGGTAGATATTTTTGAATGATTTTCAAGGAGATTTTTCTCTAAGAAAAGAAATAATACTTTACTTGAATAATAAATTGAAATCCTAAGTATGAATGCAAGATATTGTAAACATTTTGGAGTAATTAAAAATATTGCGTAAAATATGGAAATATTGTGAGGTGTTGGTAGAATGCTTAAACATTGAGAGCTTTGAGCCACTTGCCATGTATGACCACCCCTTCTATCTTGTCGGTATTGACAAGGTTGTAGTAATCGCCGATCAAGGTTTCAATAATGAGATATGGCTCTTCTTTAGGAGAGGCAGTGGTTTTCTCAATCGTAGCTCTAATATGGAAGAAATTTGGTTCAGATACTTTAATTTCATGACATGTCTTCTGGATAATCGGGTTATTAACTTTCTTATCTTCAGCAGAGACAATCCCTACCCATTTGATAAAAATTTGGAAAAGATCATCTTTCCATTTACATCGCCTAGTCAGAGTAGGGTTGATATCCGGTTCAAGTCCCCAAGCTTTGTTGGGACGTGGGATCGTTGGTTGAAAAGAAATGGGTTGAATATAACTTACTTGTGCGCGAAATCTACGATTGTATGATGTCGCGTCCTCTCCTGGCAGCTGCTTTATATCCAGATTCATTGTGTGACAAAATTTGGCTGATAGGCAGTCCTCGAGATTTGCTGGCTTGTTGGAGAGCCTTGGAGGTGCTGCACCAACGAAGGAGATACGCTTGATTTCATCTTGCTTCTACCTACCCATGGGCGTCCTAGAATCATGTCGTAACTTGGATTTTTTTTTGATACTGTGGAACTTGGCATGTGTTTGGGCATCACCCATTTTCACCTCAAGAGTGATGTAGCCGTAAGTGCTCATGGACTTCCCTTTAGAATTATCGATTATGGTCGGTGAGTAAGTAGCTTCGTGCCTGGAAATTCTATTCCTCAGATTTTTGATGGTGATGATGTTGACATCAATCCCCAAGTCGATAACCGTTTGCTCAAACTCAGTATCCTTGAGGTAGGCAGTGGTGAGAAGTCCCCGACTAGGATTCTCATTATGCTTGATGACTATGTATTGTAACGCAAGATCAAGATGCACAATAGTCTTCTCGTCGAAGAGTAAACGCTTACCCTACACGACACAATTAAGAGCGGAAAATATATATTTGTGTTGTGCTTTTGATAGGTAAAGAATCTCACACATGCGCTTCATCATAGAATGGACAGTTATATTCACAGAGGCTCCAGAGAGAGTGAAGCTTCTAACAAGGAGGGGGTCTTTGTGAACACCTTTAGTCCCCAAGTCTAATTCTCTTGAGTCAATCTTTTCTATGAAGATACGTCTTAGGCTATTGTACTCACTGGTGGGATGGTTGAAGAATCTGTGGAAGCAAAAATAGTTTGGTTCTGACATCTCTTCATCAGTTGGTGGGCGTCGTACATGCGGAAACTTGATAGTTCCGTCTTGTATCCACATTTCCAACAGTTCGAGGACTTCCTGCATGGGGAAGTAGAAATCCGGTATCGTTGAATCTGTCTTTGACTGTTGCGGTTGACGTAGAGCTTTGGATGAGCCTCGTCCTTGAATAGGTGTTGGCATCATCATTGGGGTCGACCCGGGGTGCTTAGTCTGTAATGCCTAATGAGGTGCTGCTTTTCTCTTGGTCCCTTCGTCAGTGACAACACCTATGGACGGCTGGTCAAAGTATTACTTATTGACGCGTCTTATTCTTTCCAACAAGGCTGGAGAAGTTGTTGTTGATCTCTTGGCGACCTCGTGTAGCTCAGAGAAGGTTTGAAATCATAAATTTTCTAATAAGGCACGATAAAAAGGAATCATACCATTAATGCAAATCTCCACCAACTGTTGCTCAGTTACTTTCTGGTCGTGGCAGTCGAGGGCTTATGTCCTGAACCTCTTTACACATTCATTGTGATGCTCGTTGTTCCTATGGAACATTCTTCCCAAGTCTGAGAGAGTGATTTTCTCAGAGACCAAAGAAATACTTCTTATAAAAAGCATTAACTATCTGAGACCAACTAGCGATGATGTTTGGATCGATGTTATTTTACTAGGTGTGAGCTCTCCGTGTAAGAGATTTGGAGAATTTCGTGATCCGCAACACTTAATTATATTCATGCTCTCCTGAAGATTCCAAGAATCGAGAAATTCTCGAGCGTTCTCGGTGCCATCATACAACGAGAATGGAGGAGACGAATATCCTTCTGGAAGGGAGATCCTATGAATCTCTGCTGGGTAAGGTTGTTGGTGCTGATGGAATAAAGATGAGTCTTCTTTTCAACGGTTTCGCAGGAGCCTTTCTAGGTCTTCACGATTGATAAAGTTTTGTTGTTGTTGGCTCCTTTTTGATACGTGGTCGATGAAAACAATACCTCATCTCTTCTTGGGCGTTAACTCTTGATGTGCTGGCTCTACCGACATCATTGGATGCGTTCCTAGCTTGCTCCATTTGACGATAACGATGTTCCGGCGATAACTGCTCCGTTAGGGTCTTAAGGTATGTGAGAACCTCCTTCTGGGTAGTGGCCATGGTTACTTGAGTTTCAGCCAAGGTTTCTTTCCACTTCATGAAATCATCTATGGTTGGTGGTGCCGACTCCTTATTTCTGACACCTTCAGTGGTACGGTGAGGAATGTTGGTATTTTTGGTGGTGGTGTTTTGAGGAATGATTTCTGGAGTTCCACCACTAGTGTTCCCGGGGTTAGGAGTGGTTGTTGAACCTAAATTGGGATTGGTTACTGAACCTGACCTAAGATCCACCATTTTTTTTCAGACAATTGAAGAATCGAATTTTAGATGGTTGAAGAATTGGATTCGTGACCGAGAGACTGATCTCCCACTGTGGTCGCCAATTGTTATTACCTAAAAATTGCTCATTGGAAAATCAAATGTACCGTTGTGGTACTTTCTTTAGATTCGGAGATCAAAATCGTACAAGACAAACCTAAACCACGAAAGTAGAAGTTTTGTCCCGCTTCGGTCACAAAGAGAGAAGATGGGTTGATCTTAGGGGAGTAAAATAAAGAAATTTTGGTAAATAAGTGGTGATGAATTGTGTGTAAAGGGTTTGAACTTATGGAGAATAACAAATCTTGTGAGAATGATCCGCTTGTTCTGTTTTCTGATTAGGCCAAATAGCCTATTTATAGTAATTAAGAATACATAATTCTTTCCTCGTAAGTGGTGGAGGTAGTGAGGAGATAGAGAGATAGGGATTGTGGAGGTAATGGTGTAGCCACACATCTTATGCTTAGAAAGTTTCTGGAAACTTCTAAACTATTACTCCATCATCTATTTAACTGCTATAACTGTCACCACTACTTATAACTTTCATATCATGGGGTGTTTCCAGACCGCATATTGCTGTAACTACTAGACCAAACCCCTATGAAGATTCCCCCCATGTAACATGTTTTGATTTCTCGTAGGAGTTAGTGGAGTCATAGAATCAAGGCACGTGAGTAATTGAGAATTTGTCGTAAGGTAATGCTACCAATAAGTTTACACCAACACAGCATGGCAATGTCATATTTGTGGCATGTTTGCAACATGCAAGTTCTGTTAGCAGTAATGGTGCATGCGAGTGTTATAGGTGCAATTGAGGTGTTGCTAGCACATGCTAGTGTCATGGCTATGGCCTAGATGCTGCAAGCTTTGATATTTGTGCAAGCTAGTAGCATTGGCAGGTGATGGCGCTGGCGCGACAGCAAGAGGTAAGGTTGGCTCTAGCGCTAGTGTTGTTACTAGTGTAGGCGCTGCTGGCCGCTGGCATTGGCATGTGAGCTAGTGCTAGCTGGTGTTGGCACGGTTGTGCTGGGAGCATGGCTAGGGATTACTAGGGCTTGCACTTGCTAGTGCGGCGGCCATATCCATTGCCTGCTTAGGGATTCTCAATCGTATGGGATTTAATATTGGCATTATGCTTGACCTCTGTGTAGTGCATACCGAACATATGGTATGCATCTAATTTGAGTCTTTATTCAGAGATGATATATCATTCATTCCGAATGTTCATAATTTTGTATAATCAGCGTGTTCTGATTAATGCAGATGGTTTGCTTGAATGCACATGAAATAACGAGGGTTTAGCCGGGTAAAGCCCTGAAATTTTAGAGGCGCATACATACATAAAAGATATACATGATTAATGTAGCCATGAGCTGAATATGCATTCTCAATTCTCTTGCGGAATATAAGACAGAAGTACGTGTTCATAATTCTTACTCCGGGTCAGAACATTTATACACATATATTTGTTTTATGTCCTTGCAACTGGGAAAATGCAATATTACAATTTTTCTTCCTTGTAAAAAATCCACCATCAACAGTTACAAACTGGAATGTTTCTCTATTAAACTCAATATTCTGCCCTATCACAATTGCAACTATCGCTTCTACTTTTATCCCAAGAACTATAGAACAAGATAAGATAATCTGGAAGTTCACACCATCTGGGGAGTTCAATTCAAATCATTCCAGAAGTTACTTGAAGATGATCAGGGTCAAATATCATCAAATATGGGGTATGCCTTCCCTAGGAAGAAGTTGTGGCTAGTAAAAGAATATTGTTCCCAAGTTACAACTGTTTGTGTGGAGATTAGTCTGTAGTGGTTTAGGTTGTCGAGTGAATATTAGAAAAATCATAAAGAATATTGACTCAAGCTTCTGCTACTGTGTGGATGAATATGAAAGTACCAATCATCAATTTGTTCACTGTACAAGAACTAGATCGATATTTTTTTGCTTTTGATCTCAATCTTAAAATTGATTACACCTCTGTGTCAACTCTCGCAGTACAGTTGTTTCCTCCTCTCTTTGTGCTCAAAATATTCCATTGGTTGCTGACATTAATGGTGCACTTTTGGCTCTTCGATTAGCAATGAATATGGGATATGAAAGACTAGTCATTGAGGGGGACTGTCAACAACTCTTCCGCATTCTAAATTTCGAAAACTCTATCATTCCATGGAAAATCAGGCGATTATACAAGGAATTCCAAGATCTAGCTCAAGAATTCCATTTGTATCCTACTCATTTTTTATTGTGATGTCAATGGTATGGCGCATGATCTCGCCCAACACGTTGCTTCATCCCACGCTATACATACTCCTCCAAGTCTTCCCTCATGTGTATCTTCCCTAGAAGGAGATTAATTTAACCATATGTTTAGCTCTGTCTTTTTTTTCCCCTGTTAATTCTGTTGTTTGCCTGTAGTTAAAAAGATATAAAAAAAAGAAAAAAAACTGGCCCATTTTTTGAATTTAATATAATTAAAATTCTTTTATACGATAAATGATTTCTCATTTGGGGAATTTATTGGATGGTCCAAAAACCCATATCCCACTTATCTTATAGTCCACCAGGATAACCAAATTATCCGTAGGTCCAAAACAACTTTGAAAAGTGAAAATTACTTCACTGTCCATCACCCCAAAACGTGTGAACCAAAAAAAAGATTTCTTTTTCTTCTTCAAGGTGTTCTTCTGTGATTGTGATTTTTCTAATGAATTTAATAATGATAACGCTGAAGATAATGATAATGATTTACAGTGGACTTCGATTGTATCGTCTACTAAGGTTTGAAGAATACAGAATCTAAAATTTTTGATTTTGATTTTGTTGAGGTTTCTCATCTGATTTTAGGTTTTGTAATCAAGAAATAATTGAATGTTTTGTAAAAAAAAATCATATTTTGGTATTTGTTTGATTAGAATTATATAATTGATGAATTTGGATTACGTTTAGTTTGTATGAGTTTACAGGTGATTATAGGAGAATGATGCTTTGATTTGGGGATTTTGTTGTTTGTACAAAAGATGTTCTCTTTTTCAGTTACAACTTAAAATTCTCACTTTATGATTTGTGATTCTAACAATGCGAATCCGTTTGAATTGATTGTTTTGGTTTTGAATCTTTTGATTGTAGCATCTTTATTTTTCGGTGTTGTTCAGGATCAACAACAATATAAGCTTATTTTGTATTTACAAAATCAAGATATGTACTGTAGGATATGTTAAGTTTATTTTTTCCAATTGAAATATTGGAAGTTTCACAATTTTTTCAGAATGTAATTTATTTGTCACAAACCTAGTTTATGTATGGTTCTACGAAACAATAAGAAGAGGAGTAGAAGAAGAAACTTTTTATTGTAAAGAAGAAGAAGACCTCTGTTAGTTGCCAAGAAAAAGTAGAACCCAACAATAATACATATCAATATATATTGTCGGATACTTTGATTACATATGTATTAAATACATATCAATATGTACTACCTTGCAAAAGGAAAATAATATTTAATGATATGTACTGACAAAAAAACTGACTTCTGACAATACATATCCATCAGTACATATTGATATGTACTGTCGGATACTTTGATTATATATGTATTAGGTACATATGAATATGTACTAGCACTATTTATGTTGCTAGAACTATTTCTTGAAGAAGTACATATAAGTAATTTATTTTCGGTTCGGGTCTCGGTGAAGTATCAATACCTTGAACAAGAATTCTGAGACATTGCTACCATTTCAGACTTCCAAATAAGTGACATCGCATACAAAAATGAAGATGATCGAAGCATTTCAGTAACTATAACAAAAAAAGATATTAAAAAAAGATTGCCATGTTATTAACGTATACAGTTTGCATCGTTATTTTATATACCTTTGAACAAATAAAATTAATTAAGCTTGGAACCCTTTTATAACAAAAGAAAATTCTGCCAAAAACATAACTCATCCACTTTAGTACATACGGATATGTACTGAGTGAAAACCCAGTACATATTAATGTGTACTGAGTGAAATCCTAGTACATATCGATATGTACCGAGTATCAGACTCTTCAAGTTGATGAGATAATTCCTCTAGTCTCTCTCTGCCTTGATGCTCGTAAGTACGCTAACCTCAATGACTTGTCTGCTGCATCTCCAGCGTCCATAGCTGCAACTGATGTTTCTTCTTTGAATTTGAGATTTCTCGCACTCCACTATAACTTGTTTCACTTTATCCAACTCCTGCCGCAGAACTGTCAATTGCCAATGACGCAATTAAAACTATCAAGAGTCAAGACTTAACCATTAATATAAAAATAAATATGACTTGTTGTGAATATTTGATGACGAATGCAAGAAAGAAAAAATGGGATCTGTTATGATTCTTGACTGTTTCTAATGTTAGAAGTTAGAACAGTATTTACATAATTAAGAGGCGGTCAATATGTTGCAAAGCTCAAAAGAAAACTAGTTGTTTGTTTGCAAGAAAAGGATTAGGAACGAAGTTGCTCAGTCCACATTTCCACCTATCTGATCAGCTTTCAAGCAAGAAAAGTCAGAACCCTCAGTTAAGTGGACTTTGCTTTTATACCAAAGACATCAAGATTACGTCCCTGCTAACTTGCGACTAAGACTTAAAATTTATTCTATTACCGAAGTGAAAAGTTAAGGAAATACTCAGTTAACAGTTGTGAGAAGCAGTTACAACAGAGAAACCATAAAATGGTCATACCTGATGTATTTCCCATGTTTTTTGTGTTCCTGAATCCAAAAACATTCGTGATGCAGAGAATCATAAGCATCCAGTTGATCTCGGGGATGTAAATCTGGCCATGAATCTTTTCAGATGTGTGAACAACTTTGACCCTTGGAAAGAAACCTAGAGAATGGCTCTGCTTGACTTCCCACTATTGAAGCAAGGATGCTTATTATAACAACATGTAACCACATATTTTCTCCAGTTCAAATGCTTCATTATATCAAATTTGGTTCATAAACTACTTTCCCCTACAGTTTCAAAGTCTAGCTGCTCTGTTAATACAAAATGGTGAAACCACTTAATTTGTTTTTTTGTTCTTCAACACTGACATTATTTGCAAGTCATTCCCTTAGTTTCTTGTGCACATGTTGTATGAATATGGACCAAATTACTATAGCCACTATTACAGATGTATAAATGGATCATTGAGCAAACCAATAACCAACAAAATCATATAGTTCTAGAAAGAAGATTTCCTAAACTCAGTCACTTCTCATCCCGTAAACATATGTTCTACAACCTCTAATTGACTAGGATACATATACTAATTAAGAATCACTGTCAGTTACTTCTTTGATATTGATGGGTGCCTTATTATATAATACAGTAGTAGTATTTAAAGAGCATAAACATTTCTACGAAAAAAATAATAAGAAAAACAAAAAATAGAAAACAGAAATAAGTAGTTCACAGAGAGAAAATATCCCAAATTCGACTTACTTCTTGAGCTTGAGAAAGAGATGCAACCGTTCGGTTTCAATAGCCCACACAGGTTCATAGGCCAGGATAATATCAGACCAGTTTGAAACCTTATCTACCAACACTGGTTCATATCCTATATATGAGCTTCATATCCACCAATTTATCTATGTCTTGCAAACAATTTCTCAACAAAAACCCACAAAATTTCAAAATCAAAAGATATTCAATATAAAAAACACAGTACATATACGCATTTACTGAAGAAAAAAAGAACTCATAACCTAGTAGATATTGAAATGTCCTGAGTGAAAACCTAGTGGTAGTGGATATTGATAAGTACTAGTAGATATATATGTACACACAAAAATTAGTTTTCATCAAATAACCTAATAGATATTGATATGTACTAGTAAAAAACCTACACAAACAACCTGCAAAGACATATATGTATACACATAAAAGGATATTGCAACCATTAAATATGCACAACATACATATTCCTTTAAATACATCATATATGTACTGTTGGATAATGCCAAAACACAAACCCAAAATCAGAAACTAGTTTGAATCTTAATTAGTTTAAACCAATCCAATATTTTGAGATCAATTTGAAAAAGAAAAGAATAAATAACAAAATACGTAGAAACAATAACGAGTAAATATGAAGAAAAAAATTGGTGAAAACTTATCTCTTCCCTGTGTTAAACGTGAATTAACCTGTATTAGTGATTATCTTTAGAACTTCATCCTCATGCCACCATTAAGGAGTTCACAATATAGTAAAAAAATTGAAACAACATGATTTTTCATTATATAATAATTACTGAAGATTCCTCTCAAAATTTTAATAAAGATTGTGTACACAATCATAAGGATGCTTCGATTCAAATTAATTGTCAGATCTATGCATTTAATAATGAATCAAAAACAAAACAAAATCTAGTTCAAAAATCAAAACTTATTTTCTTTTGAATAATTATATATGAATATCTGGATTACGACATGCTGATCACAAATCTAAAATCAATTTTAAGATTGAAATTACATACAGAAATCGATCACATATCCTAAAATCTTCATAGTCGGACCTCTCCTCGACACGAACATTCAAAGAAATGAACCAGAACTTGATTAAGACTATTATCATAACAGAGGGGTGATTTTGGCATTTAGATAAATGCTTCATGAAGTCCCACACATTTTTGGTTTTGAGAATAATATTTTTGGTCCAACCACCAATTAAACCATCTCTAATAGATGGATTAGACATTAAATAAATCCTCAAAACAGGATTAACTAGTAATTCCTATTTCTCATTTCCCGCTTAATCCTTTCACACCTTCACGGTCATAAATTGGTAATTTCTTAGAGAGTAAAATATGGCTAATAAATATAGATCTTGAACTTAACAAGGAAAATTCGACAGATAAAATTTGAGCTTCCTCCGCTTTAACAAAAATAATCAAAACGTTAAGATTGATGCATTATATTCAGAAATTAAATCCATAGTCATTCGTCGTATGAAATAATAAATATCAAGTTAAGGGTCAAAAACCAACAACTTTTCTTTCATGCCGATTTTTTTCTTCGGAGAACTCAGCCTCCTACCCGTTTTGATCTCTGGATTAAATCAGTGTTGGATTGGATTAATTGAACTTCTCCGCTGTCCTAGGACGAATATGTAATCCTTCCCTTTGGGACCGAGATTTATTTGTTAGTAGAGTTTTTTTTTGCCGTTTTTTTTTTCTCATGAAATCATCAACAACAATTTTATTGCACTCGAAATCCTTTGAGCTTTCATGGGTCCAAAAAGGGAAAAACATAAAACTTAAAGTGTTAGAGAGATTTAAAGGTATGAGTAATTGGATTCTCTTGCCGAAAGATATTGTTCAATGGGTTTATCGTCCGACTATGGAGGCAATCAATTCTTTTAGCAAGATTTCACCAAAATGGTCACGTAAATTTTAATCAAGTGGTGATTCTCATTGAATTACACTCATTTTTTATGGTTTCTTCTTAAAAATTTCTAAAACAGAACCTTCAATACAGTTTAAGGAAAGATTCATTTGTATGCCGAGTGGTAATGATGGATCCCTTTGGGCTTTTTTTTGACATCTGTAACTCAGACTGTATCACTGAGATTAATGATGTTAAATGATTTTCCTGCACTAAGATCAAAGATGAAGGTTTCTTCTAAGCCACATGAAAAAAACTTGGAAGAGGTTATAAACATGTATCAGGCTTACTCAATGGGAATTACAGTGGAGGTTCATAGTTCACATTTCAATTGGAATTTCATCGCTAATGTGATATCTAGAGCTTTCAAATTGTCAGTTAATTTGGGTCTTCGATGTATCAATGTGAGGTTAACTTTTTTTATGGACAACTCTGATGAAATTTTTTTAAACTCTTTAAGGATGGGAAGATCATCAAGATAGGTAAATCAAAAGTCACAATTATTCCCTGGAAACCAGAAGATTCTTACATCTACAAGGATCATTCTTTGGGTTCTTCATTCTGGTTAGGGATAAGGGGATTACCATTTTATTTTTGGGATCTAAAATCCTTCTAGGAAATTTGCTCACCATGGGGTACAATAGAAGAAGTCCATCATTCAACTATTAAATTTTCCAAATTTAATTGTTGAAAAGTTAGGGTTATTGGTGATTAAGCCTCAGTTTTTGCTGTTGTTTTGTTCAAAGACATTTGGCTGAGTCTAGAGACTAGAATGGAGACAACATCATTTGATTGAGGGTAAGAGTGTCGTGGATCATGCCTAGAGCTGTTAAACGGGCCGGGTTAGGATCAATCCGGCCTAGGGCTGCATAGAAATCGACTCGAAAAACCGTATCCGCCAGAATCCGATAAAACCGTGGGTTTTTAAACCAAACCCGTCCGCCACGAGTTGGTATACGGTTTTGAAAATCAAAAACCCAGTCACCACGGGTCGTTTACGGGTTTAGTATAGGAACCGCCCGAACCAGCCCGTACAACCCGATTAATTTGAGTCATTGATTGAGATTAATAGTTTTCATCCTAGTCATCCATCTAACAACAAACTTACCAAAAGAAAACCTAATTTCATCAATTCATCTCGTTCTCTTCTCCACGTTCAGAAAGGCGACAACAACTGTTCTTCTTAGATTTTGATTAAGTTTCAAAGTTCAGTTCACTTCTACAACACGTTAAAGAATCTGCTTGATTCAAATCTCTTAAGGTTAGTTCATTTATCGTGTGGAGTCGATTTGTGGGAATATGGGTTTTGATTCATTTATCAGATATCTGGGTTTTGTCTTTCAAGTTGAATTGATATTGATGAAATGATTTATAGTTACTATTCTAGGGTTTTGAGTACATTCCTGTGATATCTTGGATAATAATATGAAATAAAAACCTAATTTGGGAACTTGTAATTTCAAATGCTTGTTTGTTTGCGTTGATTCATTAGGTTCTTTTAGATTGAAGTTTAGAATGGTTCCTTGTTTTAGTTTTATGATTTTGATGAATCGATAAAACCCATGTTTCTTTTTTTATACACTACTACTCAGTCCAAGTAGTATCTTGTAATTTCAGCTTGAGGAAACCTACCAATTAAATGATTAAAAATGGTAGTCAACTATGATTATCCCATCAACTGTGATATATGTTTATTCAACTATGATTATCCTATCAACTGTGATGTATGTTTATTCAACTGTGATTAATGATTATATGATTATCCCATCAACTGCGATTATATGATTATCCCATCAACTTTCGATAATCATTTATTGAAACAAAAATGTATTTTTACATGATTATTGGCAACTATGAGGTCAACTATGATAGTTTTCTTGGGTTTATTCCCATCAACTGTGATATGGCTCATGCACAAGGCTATTTTGGATTCCAATTGGTGAACCCTAGCTGCATTGTTGTTAGTGAATTTAGGTCATGCATTGGTACATAAAGATAAAATTATGTATTTTTTTATCCTGTTTGGTATTCTAAATTCATGTGATAATTGATTTTTAGTCTTTTTTAATATTATTTTTCTCATATTGTCTTTCTTTTAATGTTCTAATTGATTCTTAGTTGGTGCAGCAGAATATATCCCTTGTATTTGTTATTTATTTTGATGATGTTTGGTATTTTTTGATGTTTCTTAGGGGGCTTAATGGGTGATTCATCAACTCAATATTTATTTGTTTCCAACCAAATGTCAAGTACACCTGCAACTACACCTGAAAGTCAAAATGAATCTACTACTGGGCCACCTAAAAAATCAAATTGCACTTCAGATTGGAACTGAAGATGTAGCCCCAGTTGCAGATGCAGAAAACAAGAAGTCAAGATCCTTTTCTGGTGTATGGGTGAAGGACTTTACAAGGCTTGATCCTAAGACTGCACAATGTAATCATGATAAAAATAAGTTCTCTGCACCGACTAAGAATGGGACTTCTAGCTTGAGGAGTCATGCAGAAAGATGTTCTAAGAATCCTGATAGGAAGAAGGAACATAAAAGTCTGTGACTCTGTTATAAATGCTTGTTCTTTCTGTTATACCATGATTCAGGTTTCTCTGCCTGTTTGGTTAGAAATCATATTATACAGTTTACAAGGATTAAGTTTTATGTAAATGCGTTTATTTAATTGAAACATAAATGTATTGTATGTCTGTATCACTGTATGTCTGTATTAGACTATTTTCTGTCTGTATAAGTATCACTGTTTTCTGGCTATGCGGGTTAAACCGCAAAATAACCCGAACCCGCACGATCCGACTCGGGTTGGTTTGAAACCGACCAGCCTGTGGACGGGTTGGTAGTTGGTTTTTATTTTCAAAACCCGCCTATAGACTGGTTGGTAGTTGGTTTTACCCCAAAACCGACCCGCTCGCCCGTTGCTAATCCGTGGTCGGGTTTGGGTCAACTCTATCCCTAGTACTATTTAAAAATAAGCCTAAAATCCCAACCCTAACCATAGAGGGTTGGCTCTGGTGGGTTAACGGGTCAGTCCTAATTCATGTATACTCCTTGGATCTGTTTTAGGTTCGAACCTAGGATTGGTAGGTTATACCATTAGCAGTATTAACAATTTTTCTACTGGATTTGTTGCCTTAATTTGGTTAGTTTTAAGGCAATTTTGCTAGATGGTCCAAAGACCCGTCTACCATTTATGTTATAGTCCACCAGGAAAATCCTTTTATCCAGAGGTTCAAAAAAGGTTTCAAAAAAGAAAATTACTTCACCTCCCATAACATTCATGTGTGAACCTAGCCACGTCCTCAACATCTTCAATACAAGTTTCTTTTCACTTTCAAAAACTGAAATAAAAAACAAAATAAAAATCAAACCCGAAACTGATTAGGGCAGCGAAAACTCAAAAGTGAATCGTTACAGAAAGAGGGATCAAAATCAAAATAAAGTAAAAAATCATCAAAAAAAAAACGTATCAAAAAGAGGGATCAAAGAGGAACAAAATCAGAAAATCAAGACTCAAGACCTAAAATTAATAGATCAAACACTAGTAGATCTGAACTGATTTCTACTAAAAGTTGAAGGAAAATGGTTACAACAAGAACAATTGAGAGAAAAATAAGAGATATAGTAACAGAAGAAATCATATTAATCAACAATCATCAACAAAAACAAATCAAAACCCGTGTTAAAGATCTAGTGCAGATGAAGAAGAAAGAAAGAAGAAGAAGATCATATAGTGTATATTGATATGTACTGAAGGAAAAAGTTTATGATCCCATGGTACATATTGATATGTAGGGCTGTCAATCCCAATCCGAATCAGATAGCCGTTTCCGAAAATCCGGGATCCTATAGGAAATTATCCGACATAACGGTTATCGTGAAGAGTAGACTTTGTTATTATCGAGCATATAGATACCACAAATCAGATCTCAATTTGCAATAATAAGAGACCAAAACCTTCTGCTGCTGCTTGATCTTCATCTCCTCTAAACACCACTGTGAACCAGATCGAAGTTAATTCCACCTCCTACATCTTCTACATATTTTAACCTTCCATATCTTTCTATGTCCCCGCCTCCGATTGCGAAACTAAAACCTAAATATAAACACCACCATGAACCAGAGAAATAAAGATGAACCAAACCTTTAAAAACCTAGGTTATCCTAAAGCCACTAACTTTTTCTTCAAGATTGTCTCAAATTCGTGCAGTTACAGTTTGGGTTTGACTCTACAAACTTTATCAGGTACAATTAGGGTTACAGTTTAAGTTTTCTTTATTTCTGTCTTTATTTATTGTTCTTTTTGTATGTTCATAGGGTTTGAACTATTATTGGGTTTGAATTTGCGAACTTCATCAGGTACAGTAGAACATTCAACAACTTCAGTTGCATTTCTTATAGATCTTCATCAGGTATTAGTTTTATTCGATTTGGATCTCAAGTTTGTTTTCTGACATTCCATCTCTATTTGGATTCTTAATAAGTTTGTTTGAAAGACGGTCAGAAGAAGAACTGGAGAAATCTAGAGGTAATAATTTCTTTCTTGATTCATGCTTTAGCTAATTAATGTTGGGTTTTGGTAACTAATCTGAACCTTATTTTTGGGTTAAAGTTATAACTTTCTTTGTAGTATGAATTCATCTTTGCTTTGAGTTTTAGATCCTGACTAGTTTGCTTTTTATTTGTGGAATTGTTGTTGTTTGTGTGTAGGAATCTAGAAGTGGGTATTTGGATACTCATTTATGCCATGAATAATTTCCAGTAATTTGGTAAGACTGCATATGTCAAAACAATTGAATTTCTTGGGTATTTTAACAGGTGCTACAAGTTTTATGTTTCTTTAGAACTGATGCCCTTTTAAAGTAAACACAAGTTACTTTTCATTATTGTCTACTTATCAGAACCTTGCACCTGAATTGTACAGTTAACATCAAGGAGCATAGAAGGAGCGCTACAATACAAAGAGAATACAACGAGAACTGCAAATGAGTTCTTCTTACATGACAGGTTAGTGAACTATAAATGAATTGGATTTATGCAAATGGTTTAGTTACTTTTCACTGCAAATGTTTAGTGCTGGTGGCAGGGTTCTTACAACACACAGAAGCTCATTGGATCCAGAAGTTATTCAAGCATTGCTTTGCTTAGGTGATTGGTTGCCAAATCTCAAGGACAATGCTAATACTAGTAGTACAGGTTAGTAAGTTTCCTTTCTTTTACTGTCCTATCATATTTCTTGCACTGCCAACTAACAAATTTCAGTTTCTTTGAAATGCAGATGTACTTTGAAAGCTGCAGGCTGCTATATCTCAATGATAATGCTAGTACAGATGATGTTCTTCAGTCCAATGCTAGTACAAATTCCAGTTTCTTTGTGTTTTCTTTTGCTGCAAGAACAATAGAACATGTAATTTATAAACTGTGAACATTTGTGTGTGTTTTCTATGTCATTGAACTGAATTATGACTTGAAAATGTTTATATGAACTGAAGTTTGAACTGAAAAACATGGTTATTTGATTTCTGTGAGAAATCGGAAATTATCGGAAATATATCCGATATCCGATAACCTTATCGTAACGGAATCGGAATTGATTTTTAAGATTTTCGTCGGAAATTATCGGATATCGGATATCCGATAAGCCTTATCATAATGGAACCTGCTAAGCCAGTTTCCGTTTCGATAAGTTCCGTTGACAGCCTATTGATATGTACTAAAGGGAAATATGTATTGAAGGAAAAAGTGTATGATCCCACAATACATATTTTCCTTCGGTACATATTGATATGTACTGAAGGAAAAAATGTATGATCCTACAGTACATATTGGTATGTACTGAACGAAAATAGGTATTGTAGGAAAAAATGTATGATCACATAGTAACTATTGATATGTACTGAAGGATATAGAGTAGATGATCCAAGATTACGTATTGGTCCAACACTACATATAAATATGTATTGAAGGAAAATATGTACTGAAAGAAATAGTGTATGACCCAATAGTACATATTCATATGTACTGAGATGCAAAAATAGAAAATCAAGACAGAGGATTCAAACAAATCATCAACAAAAACCCATATCAAAACTGGTTTCTTCTGAAATATGAAGAAATCATCAACAAAAATGGTTATAACTAGAAGTAACTGAATAATAATAGAAGAAGTAGAAGAAGAAGAAAATTTATGTTGCAAAGAAGAAGAAGACCTCTGTTAGTCACCAAAAACAAGTAGAACCCAGCAAACAATACATATTGATATGTAAAAACCTAATTTATGCTTGAATAAGCATCAATGCATATTGATATGTACTAAGATACTCATATCTAAACAAGAAAAATGATGAAAACAAGAAGAAAAATAAGAAAAGTCGTATTTTTACATAAAATAAAATATCACTCCCAAATCAGTAGAAGAAAACCTAGTTCTCATGATGATCCTACAATACATATCTCACATTATATATTCGACATTACATACCCTACAGATGAAGAAGAAGATTAAAAAGTCTAAACCAAAATCCAAAACTAATGAATTTTTATCTTTTTCTTCTTCATCTTAGATCTATTCTCAGATCCACTTCTTCTTCTTCACCATCACTTGCTTCTCTTTTTCACCGTCACTTTATTATAGAACTTAATCTGTGACGAATGGAGTTGGAGATGATTATAGAGCACCAAATTCGATCTTTAGAACAAAACCCTAAAAACACCAACATAGAAGAATAAAAATGAATCTGAAAATTTTAGAAACTGAATTGGTTTTAGAGAAATGGGTACGAATGAAATATATATAAATTACATCATAACACTCGCACGTGAATAAATCAGAGAATTTTTTTTCTTTTAGACTAACGATTAAATTGACTCGGACGGATGGACTATACATTAAACGGGCCTTCTAATTTAAATTAAGCTGTAATTCCTACTAGTTTTTAATATTTCAACAAAATTCTGTTAATGTTTTATAAGTAAAACAAACTACGTCACGTCATCAACACTCTGTTAATGTTTTTAATATGTAAACAGTAAACTAATTCAATTCTCCTTTAAAATCTCACAGCGCCGCTTCCATTTCTTATATCTTCATAATCTCAGAACGCCCCTCCATTTCTTCTCTCTTTATATTACGAACGGATCTGCTTACAGGTAGTAATACCCTATGTTATCCCAATTTAAAAACCATAAAATCTTAAACATCCTTTCTTCTTCTTTTTCCCCAATTTAATCACACTCATCTGTTATCCCAAATCTGATCCATTTTAGTTTCTAATATTTTAAGAAAAAAAAGAAAATTATATTGATATTAAAGGGTATTACTACCTGTAAGCAAAATCTCGAATCCTAGGATGATTAGGGCCAATAAGACTACGTTAAAGCTAAAAAGCAAATATGCAGTTGCAACTTGCAAGTGTCACCGCCCATAACATCTCTGTCTGTCTCTCTGATGTTAATTTTTGGGTTTTGTCAAACAAACGTTTTGTGTTTTTCCCTTTATTCTTCTTTTTATAGGTCTAATTTTTCTTGATCTATGTAATATGTATGAATGTTTATCGGTTGTGAGTGAAATTAATAATATGGGTATCCATGACCTGCTTAGAAGTTAGAACTTTAGATCTCACATAAAACCAGTTAGTTTAAATCTCAAATAGTTACCAATTATTAAAGGTATAGATTCTAATCCATGTATACGGTTGATTATTTTAGATCTAAGCAACAAATAATACTAATCACATACTATATTTAAGTTAAACTCTACTGATTTGAGTGGTTCTTTAACTATTTTTAGTCTGTATTCTTCTTCAAATCCTTAAAGTGATGCAGCGGATAATAAAGAAAAGAAAGAAAAGAGAGGTTTTGTTC
>JAJJMC010026829.1:1814324-1854080 GCA_023531435.1 Papaver californicum
GCGGATAATAAAGAAAAGAAAGAAAAGAGAGGTTTTGTTCAGACTTCAAATATTCCTAGGAATATCGACTATGAACAACGATAATTATTTAGACTTCGGTTTCCCGACTGTAAACAATAATCGATTAAACTTGAACAAGTTTAAGAAAATAATTCTTATTAATCAAATTCAACTGTATAAAATAATACATGGAGGACTCTTTTATAGACTTGGGAAAAACCCTAACTTGCTAGTCAAGAAAGGATGAAAAAACCCCTAAACCGACTCAAACTCTAATTCGTTTTTGGAGCTCTTTGTATAGATAACTCCTACTAAACAAACCCTAAACTTATCAAAAACCTATAAACTTGTTTCCCAAGGTATCTACTACCTTTAGGCAACTTTCCTAACTTATTAAAACTCTTAAAATAAACTTCTAGACTCTTCTAAAATTACCCTAAATAATAAATCCGAAAATTAATTATTTTTTTACTAAAAGTAACACTAATAAAATATAAATAATAATAATAAAATAATAAATTTATTTTCCATAAATCTCCCTCCATCATAAAGTTAACCAATTTAAAACACTAGAAATTACCAATTAATCATATATACAAGACCCGTTTAATGGATAGTCCATCCATAAATTTGGTTTTACTTGATGATTCTTTTTTATTATTTTGGACCAGAAATCATATCCCCAGATCCATAATATGTGTCAAAATTATAAAGCGCATTTTCTAAATACTTAAAAAAACCTCATATAGATAATAACATTCTAGGTCAAGTCTAATTTTTCCTTTTCAGTTTCTTCTTCAACAACGGAGAGCTCTAGTCATGGCGGTTGATGGTGAAAAACTAAAGAAATCTAATTCTCTCTACAAACTAAAACCATAATGGGGATAAATAATATTCTAGGTCAAATTTTTTTTCTTCATATGTTTAATTTCTAGATCTAAGCTCCGGCGAAGATTTTTCCTTCCTCTCAATTAAATATCTATGATGGAGGAAGAGAAGAGAAGAAGCAAGTGATAGCGGAGAAGAAAAAGATTCAATATAAATCGGTGAAGAAAAAGAAGAAAAATATATAGATTCATCGATTTTGGGTTTTTTCTAAACTTTTTAATCTTTTTCTTCATCTGTATCTGATATTCAATGTTGAAGACGAAGGTTGTCTATTCAAAACGATATGATTTAGTCGATTAAAGTGATGATTAATCCTCCTTCTATTTCTTGTTAGTTTGATTTTACTTTTTTGTTATTTTTATTTTTAATTAAATTGTTTTGGCTTTAATTTTTCAATGTTATTATAGGATCGTATAAATTTTTTCTTGGAAATTTTATATGATCCTATAATAACCCTGAATATTTTTTGGGTACTTTTTCCTTCAATACATATTTTCCTTCAGTACATATCGGTATATATTGTTGGATCAATATATACCGTTATATCATACTTTTTCCTTCAGTACGTATTTCTCTCCAGTACATATCAATATATACTGCAGGATCATATATTTTTCCCCAATACCTTTTTTCTTTAGTATATACCAATATGTATCGTTGTATCATACATTTTTCCCTTCGGTATGAATTTTCCTTCAGTACATATCAATATGTACTGTAGAATCATACATTTTTTTTCCTTCAATACCTATTTTCCTTCAATACATACCAATATGTACTATGAGATTATACATTTTTTCCTTCGGTACATATTTTTCTGCAGCACATATCAATATATACTGTTGAATCATACTTTTTTCTGTAACACATATCAATATGCATTGTTAGATTAATATGTACAGCTGGATCATCTACTCTTTTTTTCTTGTGTACTCTCTTCTTCTACGTATTTTTTTATGTATTCCATGTACTCTTCAATCTTGTTCTCGCAATCTTTCACCCAAATGTACAGTTTTTTCATAGTTTTAGATAAAATAGGGTTTTCTTCAATATTTTTTGGTAGAAATCAATTTCAAATATATGGGTTTGATGATTACTTTTGATCTGTTTTTTTTTGTTTTTCTGTTTGATGATTTCCTTTTTCAGATTTCAATTTGTTTGATCGGTTTGAAGTTTTATTTTTTTATGGGTTCACACGTGAATAGTGATAGGTAACAAAGTAATTTTCACTTTTCAAAAGGATTTTGGACTATAGAATAACTAGTTTTTCCTGATGGACCCTAGATTAAATGGGTCATGGGTCTTTGGACCATTCAACAAATTTCTCTTTTAAAAAATATTAAAAAAATGACGGGTTGGCCCTAACCCAGCTTGTTTATTAAGGTTAATAAATGACAACCCTAACTCGGTCCGTTTGGCAACAAGCCGAGACGGGTCGGGTTGAAACAAGGCGGATTAGGGTCAACCCACGTGCCGAGTTATAAATTGATAGCTCCAATCATGCAATTAATTATTACCCACATACTATCCGATCGAAAGTCACGATAGTTTAGGCACAAGATAAGGATCTGTCTCTGAACTCTTATTCTTCGCCGATCAATTATAATGATTGAAACTAAAATTTCCTTCAAAATTCAGCGATAAATAATTAAATAGGGTATGGAAAAGGGTTGTCACACAGAATGTTAAGGGATAACCAAATGGATTAGGGAATTAACCTGGGTATATCAATTAGGTCTTCTCCTTTCGGTCTCAATGGTAATTTACACCCATGGATCATAGTGCGAAAAAAGAAGCAGTGAAAGATTCTTGTTGTAGCTCACAAGGTAAGTCCTGCTGATTCAAACTCGTTTTTGGGTTTGGAAAGCGGGTTTGGGTTTGACAGTTCTAATTTCCATCTTTTTGGGGAGAATCAATATGTAAACTTAGCTAAAATGATACAACGTGACTTTAAAAGTTGAAAATTGGTACAACTAAAATTTAAAATTTTTTCCCTTACCCCCAAACTTAAATTGAACATAATCCTCAATGTCCTAAAGATAAATGTATGAAAGCATGAACAAAGAGAAACGAACAAAGTAAAAGAGATATGAAAATATATTACCAGTACCGTGTACCAAAAGCATATGGGTTGCCTCCCATGAAACGCTAAGTTTAAAGTCTTTAGCCAGACCAAGAAATGATTAATCGAAATAGTTGTGGATCCTTAAAGTCAATCGGATTTGGGTCACAAAGTTGACCACAATAGAATATATGAAAGTGGTGGTCATTCTTAAGAAAATGTGACGATTCAAAATTTCTAAAATAATCAGATTTAATTCCAAAATTTAAGAACCGACACATTTTTAATTCATATGTTCCCTCATTTGGTAGAAAAATATTTTATGGGACAACAAAATCAATCTTGGTATCATGGCCTGGGTAAACCACATCAACAGGATGATGGGTTTCTAACACCTGAATTTCTTTCTGGACAAAATTAGGTTCAGGAAAACGTGTATGAAGATAATCACGTAAAATGGAAGAGGCACATATGTCAATTCCCAAGTGAGGGACCTTTATAAGAGTCAATGGTAAACCACTGGGACAATGGTATTCACCCCCAAACCTAGAATGGTCAATGTCCTTGGACAAACTAGTCACAATTTTATTATTTTTTAATTTAGGAAAATGGTCAATTGATTCTTCTAGGTTCTAATCACATGGGGTACCTTTAATCACATTTAAATTATTTACAAGTCTATCATCTTCGTTAGAGACTATGGTCTTTGAATTGTTGGACTCTAAAACACTGGTCTCGGGATAAACTCGTCCCTCTAAACCATAATCGTCTTCATAATAACAAGGAATTATTTCACCGTCTATAACAATGTTATCTCTAGATAAATCATTTTCCTTTTGAATAAGAAAATAATCATCAACATTATTAGGGTTGGAACTAGAAAAATTATTATTATCGTGAAACTCAACTGTTGTAAAAATTTCCATATCATTATGACTACGGATTTCAATTTCTACATCAACAGTATCCTCATCATCGTAATAATATGAAGAATATGATTGGACCTTATCTAAACAAGTAGTGTATTATACTCTAACCTCGTCCTCTTGAATAGGTGAATAATTATCATTATTTTCAAGGTTAAAATTGGAAACACTATATTGACAATTAAGTTCATTTTGAGCAGTACTAGCAGCTGATCGTTCTTCTTCGATTTCCTCCTCATCTAAACGTGCATTAATTTCATTGATAGCATTAATTAAAGATGCAAGTCTTTCTTTCCTATCTAAATCATACTTCCGTTCAGTTTCAGCAAATTGATTGAGTTTATTATTGAAAGAATCAGACGCATAATTAAGAATTTGTGAAGTTTCCACGAAAGGCCGGAGGGCATCTTCTAAAAATGGAGAACTAACATTTTCCTCAGTACAATATTGTTCGTTTACCCGTTCGTACGACTGGTGAGCATGCGAATAGTAATTGGGATCACTATGGTATAAACCATAACCTTCAAAAGGTTGGTAGCGGTCCCAAGTACTATCTACATTATGATCATACTACGGATAATGCCCATTTTGAAATTCAGGTCAATATTCATTATATTGGTCCTCGTAATACCAGTTCGACATTTTTTTTTTCTTTTTTTTTTTGCAAATGCAAATGCAAGGTTGACTGAAATAGGTAAGCTCAGGTTACCTTAGAAAAATATACCTACAGTCAAAGACTGGTCAAAGGTACGAGGCTAAGGCTTGTGGAATTTCAGCTGGTAACTCCCATCAAGCCATTAGCACGGGTTCAACTTACTTTTCCACGGTTTTCCTAAAATCGGTAGTCTGACGATGCAATTGGTGTGTGCACGTGTTTTTTTTATATACAAAATTAAAAAAAACTAAACAAACAACTAAAAATAAATAAATACTAAAAATAAAAATCAAATTTCTTAAAAAAAATTGTTTCAAAAAAAAATAATGAATAATCTAAAATAAAAACTGAGTTATACTACTTACCTTTTTTGGTAGAAAATTCCCACAATAATTGCAAAATTTTACCTGTAAAACAAAGACCAGGAGAATACCCACATAAAACCTAAAAAGGAAAATAAAAATAAAAATATAATGAAAATCCTAAACTAATTAACAGAAAATTAAAGAAGAATTTAAAATCACAACTTCTAAATCCCCAGCAGCGGCGCCAAAAACTTGATAGGATTTTAATTATACTGCAAGAGCACGGCTGTCGATGAGACAGTATGCAAGCACGGTTCGTTCCATTTGGATTTCAGAATTGAAATTTCTAGTTTCTAATTAATTAAGTGCTAATAACAAAAATGGTTGGTGATTCTATTCTAAAATTAAAATACTAAAAAATGATATACAAATGAGAAAAAACCTAGGATTTAAGATTTCATCACAATTATGCAAACTAGCTGATTGTAACTATTTTCTATAACTTTCTCAAAATATCACACAAGACGATTTCAGACACACGTATACGTCTTGGAAGATAAAACGGTTAAACTACATAAAATTCTCAAAGGATTAACAATTATATTCACTTTTAAATGCTAGTCTCTAACAAGAATAATTGAAACAATTAATTAAGCATTATAGGACACATGAAGAAAATCACTATCATGATTAAACAAGAAAATATGACTAAGAGAATTGTTATATAAAAAAATGCTCACACCATGCTAGCATTCATAGTAGGAATTCATCTCTAATCCTAGGGGAGAAATCGAACCACTCATCGCAAAAAAGAATAGAAGAATAAATCATTTTATTCATAGTTACATAAAGATATACAAGAAAGAATTGACCAAATTTGTCACGTAAACGTTAAGAACTATTGAATTAAATTAATGATTCAACGACACCTTTCATACGCCCTAAAAGAAGATCTGACTTCTTCTGTATTAAAAAAATAAAACTATTGCTGGGACTGTAGCAAAAACTGTCGTTATAACCGTTTTATTCAAAAGATATTGCAACGGTTTCAACAACAGTTTCTGGGAAACTTATGTTCTTCTGCTTCTTCTTCTTCGCCTGAAAGTACAGAGACACAGAATTTTTTTTTAATTTTTGTTTTCTTTAATTATGGCCAAAGCAAGCCTCCCCAATCTCTTCTAATCTCCATCTATTTATACTACAACATTAATCTCTTCCAATATCCCTTTAATATCTTATTTAAACCAAAAATACTCACGGCAGTAATAACCAAATCTCGATCTGATTTTTCTTTCTTTCGGAGATATATTTGTTTCTACTTTAAACAAACTCGATAAGGCTGTAAGACACGAGAATATATCTTAAGGAGATAATACAAGATTGACTAGTAAATGAGAATAAATATTTCCTTTTTTTCTCCGAGAAAAAAATATGACCGAGATATTTGTTTCTTGATATGATTTTCTTGCTTTGTTTTAAAACCCAAAGACTATTATTCTTTCATGTTGTTGTCTTCTCCAGCTCGAGATGTGATGTCCAAATCTTGTTGAGATATTCTTTATGAACACAAATTAACCCGAGATAATATTTTCTTTCAGCCTTTTTTTTCTTCTTTTCACGTGAGAAAATTTCTTACAAGATTATGTTGCTATTACGTGACAATCCTTAGTACATATTCCTCTCATTAAGACAAAACTATATTCTTGTCTTAATCCCCTTTAAAATATCCAAATATAACTTAGCCAGTTCACGCAGTTTACTTTCCATGAAAATTCTTGACAATTAAATTTGAAATAGAGAGAAGAGATGGGTGCCTTCATCCAACTCGTGGGATGACTTTAACACTTTCACGGGGGGTGCCTTTATCAATTTTGCGGGTGCTTTTAACACTTTTTAGCCAATTTTCCCACGATTATTTATTCTTCCAAAAATACCTACAAACACAATAAAATGACAATATTAATACAATTGAGTAATAACAATATAAATATGAGATTAAATAAGACACATAAATGTGTCTCAATGACTCCACCAACAATTTAGATCGTTGGATTTTTCCTCGAACTCTTAATTGATCGATAATTATACTCATTCTTTAGCGTTGGATATTTCTCCATTCAATGCAGATTCTAAAACAAAAGAGTCATTGTCTCTTTCACTCTATTTACCTCTTTCTGCTACTATTTCAATGTCAAACTTGGAAGTTGATAATAAAGAAATACAATCCAAAATTAATTCTCATATCGAATTTAATAAGGATATTGGAATCTAGAACAACCTTCCCAACATGAGAGAATTATGCAGTGAATTGATTTTGAAAAATTCTTGTCATGTACCTGTTATGTGAGCTACTGAATGCTGATGATGTTCTTAGATCTTATGATTCTGAAAATTAATATCTCCTACATAATGAGTATGGGCGTATTGAGTATGTCAAATATTTTATGCAAGACATTTTAATTGAGGTAAATAATTTCACCCCAATTACTGGTTCTAGGGTTTATTAATGGATTATATAATTTTGTCTTGGAACATTAGATGTTTGGGGAAAGATGAGAAAGTAAGTACGATTAAAAATACAATTAGAAGAAACAATTTCACTGTTTGTTCAATTCAGGAGTCTAAGAAAGAAATTGCGGATGAGTCTCTTATTAGGTCTTCACGGGGTAGTAGTGGATGTCATTTCTTGCATTTCCTTCTAAAGGTACCATTTTTATGTGGAAATAAGGAGTTGTTCAACTGGAAGACTATCTTTTAGGTGCTTCTCTTTCTCAATAAAGTTCAAAAATTATTCTGGTAGTTTTGAATGGTTATTCATATTTTTGCATTGTGCATCTCACAGTGGTTACTATAGACAATATTGATAAGAGCTTTCAGATATTAGGTTGTTGTTTGATGGACTTTGGGTATTAGGTGGAGATTTCAATGCAATCCTGTCTCAATCTGAAAGAAATTGTGCTAGTGGTTGTTCCTCTAGTAGGCAATATTTTAGATCAAAGTGTTGTTAATAGACACGAATTGATATACTTACCTATGTCTGGAGAAAAATTTACTTAGAAAAGTTCTCAACAACCTCCCATTATTATAAGACTTGGCATATATTTGGTTTCTGAAGACTGGCAAGCTCACTATCTTTCTCTTATACAAATAAGATTAAAAAAAACCTACGTCAGATCATACTCTCATCCTTCTGTGTTACAATTCTGGCAAGAATTTCAGATTTCCTTTCAGGTTGGTGATAAGTGCGTAATTTACATGTTTTAAGTATGATTTTCTTACATTTATTTGTTATATTTCATGTGAATTACTTTGTATTATTATTACCTTTGTATATTATGTCTTTTGTAGGTTACATCTCTAAAAGAAGTGAAAATGAAGTGTTTTAAATGGAGAAATTCCAAAGACCCAGTGGAGCTTTGTCAAATCCAGGATTTCTACCAACCATGTCGAAGAGAACGAGAAAACCAATCCAACAACAAAAGAATGAAATCATTTTGACTTCGTATGAGAAAGTTACGACGAAAAGAGAACTCAAGTTTGTCGGTTCTCTGGAACTGACAATGGGTTTAAAAGAATATTGCTAAAGGCACTTATGGAACTACTAGAGGCTGCCCAGATTCAAATATTGTTAAAGGCGCTAGCTATTTTGATAAGGGATGTCATGATCTTCTTTAATAATCGATCAAAAGGGAATTATGTTAACTTTGCTTCGGCCATTTTGATGTTTTGAAGAGATTGTTTGGGTTGTCCAGGCTCAGAAATAATGGAAAAAGAAGAAGAATATGGTTTTAAGAGCATCCACAATGGGACGACTAGACCAAAAGAGTAAAGAGTAAAAATTTTGATCTTTACTCCGCCTGAAACGCAACAAAGAGGGATTAATATTTGATCGGGCGGTTGTCTAAGCTAGCGCCTGGCGTTGGGCTCATGTACAAGTATACGTCTGTTGAAATTGAGTTTTACGGGCGTACGTCTGTGAAAATGCTTGGTTGGGGCGGAGGCTGGATGAACGCTTGGTGGGAGATGCAACCCAAAAGAACGCCTTATGATAGACGTACACTTAGCGGCACGCCCCAGCAACAGGCGTGTGTTTAGCCGAACGCCTGATGGGGCGTTATCCTAGCAACACGCCCGATAACAAGCTGGTACGTGTTTCATTAAAGACGGGCAGAGTCTTAAGGTTACGCTTGATTACCAGGCGCTTCCCTAGCGCAACGCACGTCTCATGTGAAGCTAGTACGTGCTCTTAAGAAGACTGGCGGAGTCGTAAGGTTACGCTTTGATTTCACTACTTGAAAATGCCCATAATAAGTGTGAGGTGTTGCTAATTAAACATTTACTTATGGTGTGAAATCAAAGTGTAGTCATAAGTTTACGCTTATTAAACATTTACTTATGGTTACGCTTATCAAACGAGTCATAAGGTTACGCTTATCAAACGAGTAGCCAAGTGGTGTGCTCTAATAGCCATACCAAAGCGTAACCATAAATAATGCTCTATCCATACAGATGGAGTCATAAGGTTACGCTTTGGTATTGAACCATAGTCCATATTATTATGTAGTTTCAAGTGGAGTGTTATTTAAACATGCACTCTCTTAGGCGTATGCCTACAACAGGCGTTGGCTTAGCCAGACGCCCAACACAGGCGTTAATCTAGTCGAACGCCTGATTAACAAGCGTGTTTCTGGCTTTACGCCCCGTTGGACGTGTTCTTGGATGAACGCCTGATGGGGCGGAGTTCTGGTCCACGCCTGACAAATGAAACACACGTCTAGTTAAACACCTGGCACCAGATGGAGAGACTGCGTCACGCCTAGTACGATACTCACGGCTAGGTTAACGCTCCACTATAATTTGGTTTGGTCCAGTTCTGGGATCATTTTTGATCCCAAACAGTAAAAAATCTAGACCAAAACCCAAATTTGGTCGCCCCACTGTGATTGAATTTGGACGGACCAAAGACACAATTTGGGTTTGGACCATGATTTAGTCCCACCATTGTGGGTGCTCTAATGGCTACAACCATTAACTGCAGAACAAAGATGATCACTGGCAGAGATAGAGCTATTGATGATTCGAGTCTGGCAGTCGTTGCTGCCATTGAAACCAAACCTGAATTGTATGTGGAGGTGTTGCTGGTGCTCGAAACAATGGCAATATTGATGGGTCGTTGCTGAGATCAATCATGATGATCACAGTGGTGGATTGAACCTGATTTTTGAGTTCAAATGCTTGATAAAGAGCATCGGTATTGGAGTTTTCGATTGGCAGTGGTGATGCTGTAATGGCAGGTTAAGGAGTCTGTGCCTTTAGTCAAGTTTAATTTTGTGATGTATCGAATGGTGGCATTAATGGTGATAGTGTTGTGAATGGTAAAAATCTAGTAACACAACCACATAAAATAATTGTTCAATGAACATTAAACATAAGGCAAAAATCTTTGATAAAATCATTGTTTATTTAAGATTGAATTGATTACATATGATATAATGAATATGTGAAGAAAAAGTGTTCTAACCTAATCTCTTTCTTAGTCTAATCCTCTATTTTTTCAATCTTTTCCGACCCCTTTCCCTGTGTTTGAGTTCAGTATTTATAGAGCTCTTTAGGGTCCCACCAAGTTTTATCAATCTAGTTGTTCATTCTTATCTATACACTTATTCAAATGATCATCCCGTACAGTTTCCGCAAGTTATGATATGGGCTTTTATGGTCTTATTTGACCGCACACAGTGTGGATCACAGTCTTCTTGCGGTCATACCTCTTGGTTCTAATTAGATGCTTCCACATAACCGCTTCCGTAAATATGGAGCAGATACGTTAAATAGTTGGACATTTTAGTCTTTTCTGCTTCATTGCATGTTTAGCATATGGCTTTCGGGAAAGATGTGTCATGCTTTGACCCTTTTGTCCCGTAACTTGCATGATTGAGACGTGTCTTCCATGCAGTAATGATGTCAGTCCTGCATTATATGTTGTGTCTAACAACAACTGCTTTTATCCCGCAACTTGTATGATTGAGATGTGTCTTCCATGCAGTAATGATGTTAGTCCTGCGCCATCTGTTTGTGCCTAATCAAAAGCCGGCTGAGTTTATTTAAATCGTTGATCTTTGTGGAGATACGAGATTGTCTTTTGAGTCTTGATTTGGTACTTCTCATGTTATCATAATTTGGTGCTTATTTGTTGGATTTTTGACACGTTTACAACGGAGATTTTGTATTCACAATTTGCCCATTTCTTTCATATTCTACGCAGGATAGAATGTTAGAAGAAAACCTATCACGTTTTATCGATCTTTGTATATTTAATAAATTCTCTTTCATATTAATTTTATTTTTATTCTTATGACGGTTATGTTTCAGATCTTCATATATAATCGAGTCTTATCACATTCTTTTTTAGTTATTCTCTGTCTTATTTGTCTTCTTCTTCATAAAGGCACTGCTTAACTTCCTTTTTTCAGAAAATTTTCAAAATCCAATTGGTTCAGTCTTTTTTTGTCTCAATCTTTCCTTTTCAATCAGAGATTCTTTTTTATTAAAATCAGATATCTATTTCTATGAAGTTCAAGGTTCTTATCAGGTAAGAGTTCTATCTTCATTCTATGGTTTTGTTTTAACTTTGGTTTTATGATTTTCTCTGATTTCATGATTTGCTTGAAAAACGTTGATAATGATGTTAATGATTGAATATGAATGGTGATTATGATGATCCTGAAATATTGATTTGCGTCACTTGAACTTCTTGACTAATTTTAAAGTTTCTTTTTATGATCCCGCTGAAGGTGATGAATTAATGCTTGATATGATAAGGAAGTTCCCGTATAGCGTGGTTAGATTGTTGATATCTGCGGGCACATTGAATGTTGGTTTAGAGCTTCCTTTATACAAGAGTGAAGATTCATTTCAGTATGAAGTTCTTACGAGTCGTAATATAATAGATAATCATTGTGCAGGCCACTCCATTGCTCAATATAATGGAAACTGGTGGCGTGTATTAAATGAATATCATAAGCGTAGCAAGGGGGAGACAAATCTGAAAAGTTATGTTCCCAATCCCACGGAGCAAAAATATTATATTGTAGCCAATTTCCAAGCTACTTATGTTGATTCTATGACTGTGAAGAATTATAAAAATCGGAGTATTGGTCCGGGCCGTAAATATGGTGAAGGCTCGTCTTCTTTGGGATATCGATAACTCCAAGTTTAAATTTATTCCTGGAATGCAAAAGGCTTTGAATGAAAAAATTTGTGATGACCATGACTTCAGGTGGTATCGTACCCCTCTGGAAATTGAAGGTCCCTAGATCTATGGTTTTGTACAAGATAGTATGGTTAGCAACCTTACTTCTGGTCCGCATACTTATTATCCCTGGGAGTTAAACTTCGATGGTTTTTCTTTCAGATATGATGGTGTGGTATGTACAGTTTTCACACTTGGTATTCACGTTTAATCCTTGTCTTTAAAATTAATATATTTTACTGTTTTGTACAGTTGCGAGTGGAAGAGGGTTCCGGAAGTGATGCGAGTCAAAAAATAAAAGTTGTTGTTGCTGGTGGAAAGGTATTAATTACCTTAATGATTTTGAATATTATATGAGGACTTAATGTATTTTTGGTTGGTTTTTGATAGGGTCGTAAAAAGACCAAGGTTACTCTTTGTACTTCTACTGGTGAGCAAGAAGAGAGGGAAATTATTGAAACAACAAATCCCTCTCCAAGAAAAGTTGAGGAAAATGGAAATACGAATGTTGAGGTAGAGAAAAACGGTGAGGGACATAATACTTCTCTACAATCAACAATCCAAGAAGAAGAATCATTTGACCAGGGTAATTTCGAACCACAAGATACTTCTGCTGAGACCACACATACTTGAGAGCTTGAGGGTCAATCTAATGAGCCCGTAGACGCTTCTGGTACTACGGGATAGACTAGGATCAATGAACCTATGGATCATTCAATTCCATTAGAGCATGGTATGGGTACTAATGAGTATACTTCTAATGTTTTTCAATTTTCATCCGTGCCTTCTCCATTTACACCCTTGTTTGAAGAAGATTGGGATTTGCATTCTGTTCATGAGGAGGAAAATTTGTCTGATAAAGAGGCTGAAGTAAATACTACTGCCCAGAATGCAAGTGGTGGTAAAGGTTCTTTAAATACTACTGCTGAGAATGTAAGTGGTGGTGAAGGTACTTTAAATAAGGGAAAGGGTAAAGAAAATTTGGGGGATGAAAGTCTCACTGATGAAATAGAGAAAAAACTTTTCATTGGTTTATGTCAAAGGATTTGCTATCTACTCCGCACGACTTTCAACCTGTAGAAACTGATTCTGCTGCGGTGGAATCTTTGCGTGAACGTATGCGATCTACTCCTTTTTAAAGTAGTAAAAGAGGCTTGGCTAAAAGATCAAGGTATTCCTGTATAACCTTCCTTTAATATGGATCTTCCTTCTTCGCTTGCAGGTTTAATGGCTCTTGCGGATGGTGAAGTATATTCTTTCCCACAACAAGCTATCTTATAAGTAATAATATATATATATATATAATAAAATAATGAAAATTGCAGCTTGCTCGCGGTAAAAATGCTTCTCATATCTTGTATAAGTTTTTCATGGGTCGATCCATAAAGATGGAAGCAAAATATATGCAAGTAGAAGTAAAACTCATCAAATCAGAAGAGGAAAATACTAATTTGCGGGAGCAGTTGGGGTAAAAGAACGCAGCTGAAGAGATTCTCCATCAACAAATATTGGATATCCAAAATCAAGGTTTAATCTTTTTCTTCTGTTATATTTTTTCGATAATTTTTGTTTTTCTCTAAGTTATACTTTATGGGATCAGCAGGGAGTTCAGACCTTATAAATAGGATGCGTGGTAGAAATTAGAGCCTCACTGAGCATGTAATTGAAGTTAATAAACAAAATATGGAGACTAAAGAGAGATGTAATACGTTAATTGACGATCTGGATCACGCTAAGTTCAAGCATGAAGAATTATATACAAAGTATCATTTATTGCATTGGGATTTTCTGCGTAACAAAGAGGAATCTAATGATGCTCTTGCTTGGACAAAAAGCAGTATTTTTTATGCTTGGGTGCAGATAAAAAAGTTCGAAGATGAAACCCGCAGACTCTATGCAGAACACAATAAGATTCTTGTGGAATTTTCATCCTACGGTTCATTCCATGATTCACAATATTCTTCTTATGTTGCTGAACTGACTAAGGGTAGGGATAAAGCAATCTCTGATGCTTATGCCAAAGCAAATGCATTAGTAGAAGCTCGATATGAAGTCTCCAAATTATTTGAAGTGCGAGATGTTGATATTTATTGTTTACAAAAAGGAGTGGAAAAATTGACAATTGAAATGAATCAATTACGTCGTGAAGATGCATTAAAACAGGTAGAGTTGGATCAATATCGTAAAGATCTTCATTGTCTTACTGACAACTATCAAAAACTTTCATATGAATATAATTATCTTGATGATGCGCGGGATGCAATAGTTCATGAACTAGAAGAGTTTGAATTCCTCTCATGAGGTATCTTATTATATTGCATAATTGCGATTTGATACAATTTCTTACATTACTTAATCTTTCGTTTTATATTATGTTACAGGCTTCGAAGAAAAGTTCAGAAACGCAACTTCAAGAGTTGAAGAAGTTGAGGGAGAACTCAGAACTGCAAATGCTAGAGTTAAAGAGGTTGAGAGAACTTGGGATAGCAATCATCAAGGCTGAGGGAGATGAGGGACAATTGAAACTTGAGACTATTAGAGCTGACAATGCCTCGCATGAGCTGGGTATTCATCAAGAGAAGGCCAAACATTTGGAAGCATAAATTACTCCATTGGATGTGCGTGCCAGAGAAGTTGCGGGCCAAGTGAGTGAGATGAGGTAGGAGCTTGAGGTTGCACGAGCCAAAGCCTCCTGGCAAAATTTGAAGCTCGTATCGGGATAACCAAAACAATAAATAGTACTCTTGATAGAGTAAGAAAAATGGATTTACCAAATAATATGCTCGTAAAAAGATCCCCGAACATCCTTCTTTAAATGTGGATCTTCCCGCTCCTAAATAGTTTCTTCTTGTGTTTAGTTATTGCAGTATTTTCATCTTGTAGTACAATTTTTTCTTTTTGATTATAACTTCTATGATGCAATACCTGCAATATTTTTTGGACATAAATACATTTATCAGTAATGTGCTCAAATTGCATATATACGTGCATTTAGTTAAATTTTATAATGAGTGTATGTGATAATCACAAGGTTAATGTGTACCTTGAACAACCTTTGAGGGTAAAATCACATTATTAATCTCAGCTTCGCCAAAGGGAAATTAATAATGCGGTCCGAGTTGTGAAAGCATCATGTACAAAGAATGATTGTACCTGTTTTCATAATAAATAAAATGTCATATTATGCATCTCTTGCTTACGAAATATCCATCGGTTATACACTCTTAGACTTCTACATGGATTTTCTAGAGATTTGTTATGTTTTACCTAGTATGAAGCGATGTTGTTTTTTAGTACATTCTCATCACTTTGAAGTTTTTATTGCATGATCCATCTTTATCTTTTTACGGGTAATATGGTTTGGGGAATTGTGCATTCCAAGGATGCCGCAACACTTCCTCGTTCATGTTTTGTAAATGATATGATCCTTGTACCATAATATCTTGAATGATATAAGGTCCCCCCCATGTTGGTACAAATTTATTTGCTTTTTTATTTCTTTGATACTCTGAGATTTGACGCAACACATATTGTTTTTCTATAAAATTAAGCAGGTTCACTTTTTTGTTATATTCTTTGGCCAATATTCTTTGATAATTTTCCATTTTTTGAAGTGCAGTTTTTCTTCTCTCTTCTAAATCATCTAAATTTTTAAGCATCAAATCTGTATTCAAATTCTTTTCCCGTGCTTCTGTCTTTGTAGCTGGTAAAATAATTTTTGTGGGGATAACTGCTTCTGCTCCATAAGTGAGAAGGACGAGTGATTCACCTGTTGCTTCACTCCTTGTTGTTCGATAGGCCCATAAAGTGTTATACAGTTGTTCGCACCATCTTTTATGATGTCCATCGAGAGTTTTTTTCAAATTCATTGCAATGGTCTTATTTGTTGACTCGGCATGTCTATTGCTTTGAGGGTAGATGGGAGTGGATTTGTTCTTTTAAATGTTAGAAGCTTCGAAAAGCATATCAATGTTTTTGCCTTGTAATTGTTGACCGTTATCAGAAACTATTGTCACCGGAGTTCCAAATCTGCAAATTATATTTTCAAATAGAAGTTTAAAAACATCAACATCTTTGATTCGGGCTAGAGATTTTGCTTCGACCCATTAGTGAAATAATCAGTTTCCAAAGTCAAGTATTTTCGTTTCTGTATTCCTTCCACCAACGGTCCAACTATGTCCACTCCCCATTTTGCAAATGGCCACGGGCTTAGTACATAATTGAGTTCTGTTGCGGGATCTTTGATTCTTTTAGTAAAGTGTTGACAATCTTCACATCACCTTGCGAGATTAGATGCATCTTTATTCATGTATGGCCAGTAATATCCTTGCATTCCGATTTTAAGCACAAGTGAGCGCCTTCCACTATGATTGCCTGCATCTCCATAATGAATATCAGTGTGAATACGTTATCCCTCACTTCTTGATAGGCATCGAAGTAATGGTCCCATAAATGATTTGCGGTATAAAATTCCATCCCGCAACTAATAGTAACAGACTTTGATCGAATTTTCCTTGCATCTTTTGTATTTGTGGGTAATATTCCATGTTGCAAGTATTAATGTAACGTGAGATTCCAATCTTTTTCAGATAATGATTCATCTTTTGATCTACGTGGGAGAGTTGCATCACCTTTAATGGCCTTATCTTCTAGGCCTTCATATACCCATTCTTCCAAATTTTCAACTGATTGTATTTTAACGAATGGCTCATATATTCTTCCAATTTTGATTGTTGACGCTTTTTGATCTTTCAACATCGAAGAAATATATGCTAATGTGTCAGCATGACGATTTTTCTCTCTGGACAAATGTCGAAAAGTAATGTTTGTGACTTGAGATGCTAATTGTTGAACGAGATTCTTGTATTCTATCAAATCTTCATCAAACGCTTGATATTTTAATTCAACTTGTCGAATCACCAATTGTGAATTACTTGTGAGCCGAACATCGCTTATTTCTAATTCAATGATGAGTATGTGAACTATAACTTCATATTCCACTATGTTATTTGTATGCTCCCCAAATTCTAAGCGAAATGCATGCACCACTCGATCTCCAGTAGGAGTTGTGATTTCAATTCATATTTCATCTTCTTCTTTATTTTGTGCCCATCAGTAAATGCTTCCCATCTGCGGGAATTAATAGAATCTAAAACATCTTGCGGGTCATCTTCATCATCTTCTACCCCGGGATTGTCATGAATTTCGGATCCATCATCTACTGGTAGATCCACAAGAAAATCTGCTAGAATTTGTGATTTTTGTGCGGTTTATATCTCAAACAATATATGGAATTGCTCCAATTGTGCGTTCCATTTTGCTATTCTTCCTATTTTCCCTACATTCTTCAGTACAAATTCTAATGGAGCCTTACTTGGTACTCAAACATAATGTGTTAGGAAATAAGTACGCAATTTTTGTGTGATAAAAACTAATGCAAGCACCATTTGTTCAATTTTGGTGTAATTTCTTCCTGCAGGGTTGAGAGTTTTGCTTATATAATACACCGGTCTTTCCACTTTCTCATTTGTTCGCACCAATACCGCACTTGCAACATCTTCTGTTGCAGCAATGTATAAGGCTAATACCCCTTCTGGCTCTGGTTTTTGTAATGTTGGAATTGTTGCAAGGTAAGATTTTATGTTTTGAAAGGATTGTTCACAATTTCATTCCATGTGAATTTGTTTCTCTTTTTTAAAGTATCAAAATATGGTTTACGCTTGTTAGAAGATCTTGCAATGAATCTATTAAGTGCAGCTAGGCAACCATTTAATTTGTACACTTCTTTGACATTTCTCTGAGAAGGCGTATCAAAAATTGCTCTTATTTTGGCCGAATCAACCTCAACACCATTTTTAGTAACCAAGTGTCCCAGAAACTTTCCCGATGTAACTCTAAAAGTACATTTATCTAGGTTGACCTTCATTTTGTATTTGCGCAAGGCTTCAAAAATTTCTTTTAAATCGTGGAGATGATATTGTGAAAACTTACTTCTCACAAGCATATCATCTACACATACTTCAAATATACGGCCTGTCCATGGTTTAAAAATTGCATCAACAAGTCGTTGATATGTTGCCCCCACGTTCTTTAGTCCAAATGGCATTCTGGTATAACAATATAACCATCTTTTGGGCATGTTTTATTTAAATTGGTAAAATATATACAAATCCTTACTCCTCCATTTTTATTTGGTACATTCACCATATTTGATATCCAAGTTGGGTATCTAACTTCTCGAATAAATCCCGCATCCAAAAGTTTCTTGAGTTCTTTTTCAACTGATAAGTGATATTCCGGAGCTACCTTGCATACCCGTTGTCGAAATGGGTTGTGACTGGTTGTATACGTAATTCATGACGAAGTATATTTGGATCAATACATGGCATATCTCCCATTTTCCAAGCGAAATGAAAAAATCACTTTCTTGTTCTGGTCGCATTAAAGTTCCAATTTTGATTATTTCCGGGGCATCTTTTGTTCCTATATTGATATTTTTGGTTTCTTCAACTGCTGAAAAAAGTGGTTCGGGGGAACCTAAAAGTGGAGGAGATCCCTTTAATTGTTATTTGGGCATGTTCTCACTTTCTTCAACTTTAGATGTATTTTCTCCAGGTTTGAAATCCGCATTCATAATAGTTGATAAACTTGTTCCTGGGATCTCAACCATGTATTGATTGATTGTTTCTTCTTTAACTCTTATCTTATATTCTTTCTTTCTTTGTTGTTATGTTTGGGTTTTTCCTCATTCATTTGTGTTTCTATGAGAACACATGCTCTCGCAATATTTTGATGTCCTTTAATTTTCATTTCTCCTTGCGGTGTTGGAAACCGCAAATACTAATGATATATTGCAGTTACTCCCTTTAAACTATGAACCCAATGCCTTATAATATTTGCATTATATGGGGATGGAGCCTCTACCAAACTGAATTTGGTAACGATATTTATGGGTCCTTCCATAACTTCAAGTAGAATTTCTCCCTTTGGGTTTGAAGCTATCCCATTGAATTCATAAATAATGTAACATGAAGGCATGAGTTGATCATCTTTAAGTCCCATTTTCTGAAATGTGTCATAAAATAACACATTGAGTGAACTTCCTCCATCCATAAGAACCTTCTTTACATTCCATCCAGACATTGGTAAGGTGAGTACTAACTGGTCATTATGTGTTTCGATTTCTTAATCTACCTCATTTGCTGAAAAGGTTAATGGTTTGGTCATCCAATATTCCCATGCTTATGAGACTCTTCTCGTAATTTCGAAGATTTCATGATCAATAATTCTTTTTCGTAGTCTTCTTTCAATTGATCCATTTGTAGATAATTAACTAGACTTTGTATGAGAAATTGTATTGATGGTTCGACTATTTTCTGAGATATTTACAGTCTTATGAAGACACGGTCTTGCTGATGGGTCACGTAGTTGAAGAAATTATTTTAATTCTCCTGCATCAATTAACTTTTGGACTTGTATCTTCGGATTTTTATATTTATTTGTAGTATGACCGTAAAAACAATGATATTCACAGTAGTATTTGGAATTTTCTGTTTGTGAGGGTTTCCTTCCTTTAGACCATGGACATTTAAAATCTTGTCTATTCTTGATTGAATTTAAAATCCGAGAATATCCTCTATTCAATTTAGTATAGATTCGATCTGCAAATTGTTTGTTGAATTTTCTTTCACCATCTCCTTTTCCCCGCTTGGAATCATTAGATGGGATTTTGTCCGCAACTTGTTTTCCGGAGCTTGATGTTGGTTCAGCAGAACTAGTCCTGTGTGAGGTTTTTAAACTTTGAGGAATTGCTCTTGGATTTTGCCTCTGTATTTCTTTGAGCCTTGCATGCTTTTCAATGATTACTCTTAATTCACCCTCAGTTGTTGGATTTTTACCATGAATATCTATAAAAAAACGGACTCATGCAGTTTGATATTCCCCATCTATAACAATTGATAGTGATGTCTGAACCGATATTCCCTGTTGTTTGACAGATTGTCTGCCATCGATCTGTATAATCCCGAATAGTTCCTTCTGGCTATGATGCAAGGGAAAATAATTTGTCTACTCCAGTATTTACGGGCTTATTGTACATGTATGTTTCCAAGAATGTACGAGTTAACGGTGCATATGAATGTATCGTTCCTTCAGGTAGGCTATCAAACCATGTAAGTGCGGATCCTTTTAAGCTTGAAGGGAAGTATCTACACATAACAACATCATCTTGCTCCCAGAGGGCCATATTACGATTGTAATATTTAAGTGAGTTGCAGGGTTTTTAGTTCCATCATAACATTCAAAATTGGGAAGGGTACATTTTGGTGGGATAATTGCAAATGCTAAATAGGGTGCTAGTGGAGTTGTGTTCGCTTCTTTCAATACTTCATATAGGCGTCCACCTCCTTGCTTAGTTTTTGAAGGAACTGATTTCTTCTCTCATTGCTTCCAAATCTTCCAAATATTTATTCCATTTTGTATCATGCGGTCTTTTTGGCTCAAAATCATAATAATCTGGATTCTCCTGTTCATAAAATTGGCTTTTCCTATTTTAAATTGGTTGATCATATATATCATCAATCGTTTCAACTACCATTATTTGTTGATCCCTATTAATTCTCGATTTATTTTCCACTTTGTATCTTGCGGTCTTTTTGGCTCAAAATCATAATAATCTGGATTCTCCTGTTCATAAAATTGGTTTTGCCTATTATGAATTGGTTGAACATATATATCATCAATCGGTTCAACTACCATTATTCGTTGATCCCTATTAATTCTCGATTTTATTTTCTGCGGGTCCTTTGGAATTCACTTCTTGCCTATGCAGTTTTGTAATTGGCACCTCAACATTGTGTTCAATTTTATCCCTGAGTACTTGATTCTCTTGTGCCAGAAGTGTAAGTGTCTCTGCATAAGCCTTTTGGTTTTTACGCATCTCATCCAATTCACCAAATAATTGGGTACAAGGATCAACTCTATCTGGAGGTCTTTCAGCATGTTGTATATATGTTGTCCCGCTATAATTAATAGGTTGATTTGTAGGAACAAGTTGTTCCACAATTCTGTCTTTTGGTTGTTGCACTCTTTTGCCCTGTTTGATTGATGAAATTGATCATCATTCCTTGGTTCTTTTGTTTGTAGCGGGACAATAATTGCAACATCATCATCTTTGTTTCTATTTTTTGGAATTCTTATAGAGTGGCTAAGGTTCTTGAGGGATTTGTAATTCTTTTACAACTTCTTGATGGTCAGCAATATTTCTCGCAACCTCTGTGGTTTGATTAAAAAGATTTATAACGGTACTTGCCGTAATAACAAATGATGTCTTATTAATTTATGTTCGTTCCAAAACTGTATCATATGATGTTGCTTTTGTTTCTTCAATCTCTTTTGAGTATTACTTTGTTCAGCTTCTACATTTGATTTTTCATTTGCAATTTTAGCTGTTGAATTGATTTTTTTAGTTTGACTCCGAGTTAATACCTTGGATACTGTAGGAAGTTCTTTAGTGACACTATGATTCTTGACTATCACTTCTTTTGATTTTTCCATTTCCAATCAACTGTAGTTGATCATAATAATCAAAGAAAATCAGTGATTTGAAAAATTGAATGTTAGACATGGTGAAAAACGAAATTAAATTCAATTTTAGAATAACTATTTTGCATTAACAAAGATGAAAATAGAATTTTAATTTTGGTATTGGGAACTCAAAAATCAAAACTTGATCAATAAAGTGTTAAAATCATTGATAAGAATAATTTATTAAAACCTTCAGATCAAGTTCAAATATCATATGATTTGAAATTCATAAGGAAAAAATCTTAAGGTATCAATTAAAGAAAAGAGAATTCTTATAGGTAAAAGAGGTTTTCTGGTAGAGGATTGCAAATTTAAAAACATAAAGATGATGATTTTAATGATATCTTGATTTCGGAGATATAGATTTAAATCCAGGTACAATAAATTCTTTACGTTTCCCTGTTTCTAGCGCCAAATTGTGATTACTAAAAATCTAGTAACACAAACACATAAAATGATTGTTCAGAAACATTAAAAATAAGGCAAAAATATTTGATAAAACAATTGGTTATTTAAGATTGAATTGATTACATATGATATAATGAATATGTGAAGCAAAAGTGTTATATTTGTTCTTACCTAATCTCTTTCTTAGTCTAATCCTTTTTTTTTCAATCTTTTCCGACCCCTTTCTCTGTGTTTGAGTTCAATATTTATATAGCTCTTTAGGGTCCCACCAAGTTTTATCTATCCAGATGTTCATTCTTATCTGTACACTTATTCAGATGATCATCTCGTACAGTTTCCGTAGGTTATGATATGGGTTTTTATGGTCTTATTTGACCACACACAGTGTGGTTCGCAGTCTTCTTGCGGTCATACCTCTTGGTTTATCTAACTAGATTCTTCCACGTAACCGCTTTTGTAAATATGGTGCGGATACATTGAATAGTTGGACCGTTTAGTTTTTTCTGCTTTATTGCTTGTTTAGCACTGGCTTTCGGGAAAGATGTGTCATGCTTTGACCCTTTTGTCCCGCAACTTGCATGATTGAGTTGTGTCTTCCATGCAGTAATGATATCAGTCCTGCACCATCTGTTGTGTCTAATCAACAGCTGCTTTTGTCCCGCAACTTGTATGATTGAGATGTCTTCCATGCAGTAATGATGTCAGTCTTGTGCCATCTGTTTGTGTCTAATCAACAGTTGGCTAAGTTTATTTTAATCGTTAATCTTTATGGAGATACGAGATTGTCTTTTGAGTCTTCATTTGGTACTTCTCATGTTATCATAATCTGGTGCTCCTATGTTGGATATTTGACACGTTTACAACAGAGATTTGGTATTCACAGGTGTGATGGAGTTTCTCTTAATGGTGAATGGTGACTCGAGTTTGACATCTGTGATGGTCACTTATGGGTTTAAACATGAGGGTATCGATATGATGGATAAGCTGTCTATGGTGATGAAGTTGATTGGGTATCTAAGTTTGGATTGGAATTGAAGGGAGAATACGGCGCTGTTTGAGCTGAATGTTGATTGCTCGATGGTGTGTTCTATTGCGTTGATGATAAATCTTTCAACTGCCAGTGTTTCTGCTTAATTTTTGTGGCTATGATGAATATTAAGATGAAGAGCTTGAATCTATGTTGGATATCGTTTGTTGTTTCTCGAGTTGATGGTGGCCAAAGTTAGATGTTTTGGATAATAGGTAATGATGGGAGTTCGAGAGAATATATGAGTTAGGGGTATTGAGTTTACGAAATCAGAAAGAAAATATTTTCTCAATAGGTTCAACCCATCGAGAGAAACTGAGAGCAAGTAAAAAGTCATAAGGAAAAATCACTGATGGAAAATTGGATCATGTCAGTCAATTTTCTGAGACTGACAGGATACACAAAGTTGATTTCGAATTTGGGTTGGGTCTCCTATCTTATTGAGAGCCCATGTGGTTATATAAGCTTAATTTCACGGTTTTGCTAACTTTGGAGCGATTTTTGGCAAGTCTCTGGCAACCTATTTCTACCGGGATTCGAGCACATGCATATCTATTTTTGGGACCTCTATATAAGAGATAATTCACTTCTTTTTTGGGGATCTTTTATCTATCATATCATAACTTAAGAAGAGAAGATGATGAGCTTTGGAGTTGGAGACTTTTCTACAACCTAGGGTTTGCTTTTATTTTCTACTTTATTATTTTCCATAGATTTTAAGAATTCATTATGAGCTAATTTAATCTCATTGGTTAGAGATGTTGTCCGAAGTTTTAAACATGATAATTAATTAAAGCATTCATTCTTAGTATTCATATTTTCTTTAATCTCACTTATGTTCTACTAGTTATAACACCATGTATGATTGAATTATTGCTTGTTTAAGTTGTAAATTAAATAATCATAAATTTATATCTATAGCTAAACTAGGGTTTGAGATCTGAAATTTTCGAAAGACCCTTGTTACAAGTAGCATAGCATAATTTCTAATGACGGATGTTGCCATGTGATTATGTGTAGAAGCGTGACCTAGGTTGGCTCTTGCGCCGGATTGCTTAGAATAACCTCAACTCATAAATACCATTGCTTTCATTGGGTTAAACTTGAGTGGCTCTTGCGCCAAGTTATCTAGTGAAAAGGATTCAAATAGTGGCTCTAGCACCTTTGATGATAAAAGGAGGTTTGCCGGAGTAGACCTGCAATAGGCTGCTTTAGGGTTATTGATATTGAGAAAAGTTGAAAACTGAGTTTGATTTAGTTGATAACATGTTTGATGACGGAATATGAACTCTCTAACCAGTATTCCCATTCTATTGTTTACAATCTTAAATTGTTTTTTGTTATTATTTTAGTTTGAATTTATTATAATCATCTTAAATCCCCCAGTTACATAAGAAATCAAAAAAATTTAACAACCCATATCTCCCTGTGGATTAAATCTGTTCTTATTACTATACTCTTATTTATAACTATGAAGTGAAAGAACTTAAAATAAATTTTTTTGGCTGACAACCGACCAGTTGGATAATTACTTATTGCTTCATCCTTCTTTCATCCCTAATTTGAAGATTTGGTGGCAAAATTTAAAATTCTTTGGGAAACCTAGTTATGTATTTTTTCTAAAAAAACTTCAGTATTTAAAGTTTTTCATTAATGTTTGGAGAAAGTCTACGGGAGATATGCAACTTCAAGATGATCAGTTAGAATACCTTATTGACTCTTGGGATATTCATGAAGAAGACTGTCAACTTTCAAATATTGAAGTGGTTGCCAGATAAGAGGCCAGAGCTAGACATGCTTCTTTATCCTTGAATTTAGCTAGGAAGTGGATACAAAGAGCAAAATAAAAATATGCTAAATATGGGGAGAAGAACTCCATGTACTTATATCAAATTGCCAATTTTAAATATAACTGTAGAAATATAAATTGTCTCATGATCGATGATTCTTTATGTTATGACAAAGTAAATATTGATTCTAAAGTTAGGAGTTTTTATACTTCCATTTTTAGTGAAGATCATATCATTAGAACTAGATTTGATGACCATGAGTTGCCTTCAATCTCACTAGCTGATAGGATTGCACTTGGAAAACCTTTATCTGAAGATGAAGTTAGACAGGTCATTATGCATTTTGGTTCAATTAAACTAGAGATTTTATAGACTGGAGATTGAACTGCACAAACTTAAAGTTAATTCCAAAATGCAGTGACGTTTCTTTGCACAACTTTAGCCCTATTATCTTAAATAGATGAGTTATAAGATAGTGCCTAAGTTGTTTGCTGAAAGAATGAAATCAGTTTTGCCTTCAATTGTTGATAACTTCCAAGGGGTTTTTATTCATGAAAGACATATAAGTGATGGAATTTCATTGCAGCTGAACTAATCGATTCAACAATGAAGGCTAACAAGTCTGGCATTGTTTGCAAAGTAACTTTTAATAAGGCATTTGAAACATAAACTAGATTGTGTAGATATTGTTATTGGAAAGTTTGGTTTGGATCTGTTTGGAGAGGGTGGATCAAATGTTTACAATGCAAGGTTTGCTATTATGATTAATTGATAAGCTATACAAATGTTCAAAAGTAATAAAGATGGAAGGGGGATCTAATATCCCCGTTCTTATTCATTATGGTGGTTATTTTTTTTACAAAGATAATTAAAAAAGATGCTTATATTGGTATTCTTTCTGGATTTTGAGTGACTGCTAATGGTACTGTTATCAATCATCTTCAATTAGCTAGTGATTTGATGGTTTTTCTTGAAGACTTAAAGAATATTATGTTTGCTTTTTCGGCTGGTGACTGGTCTAAAAATGAATTTTAGAAAGAGTGTCATTGTTGGTATTGGTGATCATAATGGATTGAACTTTGATAATACTTTTGGTTGCCAGCTAGTAACTTTTTCAATAAATTATTTTGGAATACCATTTGGCAGTAAATCTAAGAATAAAGAAATCTGGGAGGTGATTATTCAGATCTATGAGCAGAAGTTAAGTACTTGGCGAAGAAAATGCCTATCTAATGGATATGGACTAATTATGATTAAGATTTTTATTTCAAGTCTTGTTATATATATTATCTATCTATGTTTCAAATTCCGGTGATTATGGAGAAGGGGATTGAAAAGATTATGAGAAGCTTTTTATGGGGTTCTTCTGCAACAACAAAAAAAAAAGAGTTGGTGGCTTGGTCTAAGGTTTTTCTCCCAAACTCTCATGGTGGCATTGGGATTAAGAAGCTAAAGATGGTAAATAAATCTTTGCACTACAAGTTAATTTGGAGATATAATAGTGAGAAATGAGCTTTACGGAGACAAACCATACATGAGAAGTTTGGAGGTAATTAAAAACAAATTCCTACTACTTACTCTAAGTTAGTTGGTTATAGTCTGTTAGATGGAATCCTTAAGACTAAAAATTATATTAATGACAACACCAGTCTTTCATTGAATAATGGGTGAGATTGTGTCTTTGCTTTAGATGCTAGAAGGATTTGTTATTTCAGTCCATAATAGTATGATGGAATATACTAGGAAATGAAAATTTGCTTCTGATTTCTCAATGGCTAAATGATATGCCTCGCTGGATGTTGATAGCTTCTTACTTTTCCCTATTAACCGGTCTGGAATCCCAAAATCCTCTTAAAGGTTTTTTTCCTATTTGGTGTTTTTATCATAAAGGTGCACCAACTCTGGATTTTCTGCAGAGAGATGGTAGGGTTAATTCAAGTACTTGCCTATTGTATAATAATGAACAGGAAACACAAAATCACCTTTTTCTTCGTTGTCCTGAGACTAGAATGGTATGACGCTCTTTCTTGGATAGCTTTGGAATTAATTGGGTGTTCTCTGAAAGTATAAAGTCAAATATTTGGGAGTGGTCCAATAAAAAGATTATCAGAATGATAAAAAGGATCTGGATATTTTTTTCGTTTACAATTTGGTGGACTATGTGGAAAGAACGCAATTGTAGACTTTATAATAACAAGAGAATAAACTTTAATCAGCTAATTATGTATGTCAAATGTATTTTAGTTAGATGGTTTGTAACGTAATATGTATGCTAACTCAATTGTATGAGTATTACAGAAGCATGCATCAATGATGAAGTTATTCCAACTCCAGATCATAATAACGATCATTCGCCTATTCAAAAGGAAAAGACCGGATATGCCATATCTATTGTTATAAATTGTGCAACGTACTCAAACAAAGATCTTAGGATTTGCACCAATGAACTAACCTTTTTGGGAGAGGATTCTGATTTTGATGATGAGGAGTGTATGGATTTTTATATCTCTAAGGAGTACATATTAGAGGAAGCTCTTACATATGAACCTAATTTTTGGTCCAATGACGATGATAAATATGAGCAACCTTTAGTCGAGAATGAAACCAAATTGATTGATTTCGTGGAAGACCCAATTGAGCTTATCAAGGATTATAATGATGCTGAGATTTTGGTTGAAGCAGAATTTGACGAAAAATGGTTTCTAAAGAGTTTGATAGAGGACCACGATATACATGAGGTAAATAATTCATTTGATTTCTTTAAAAATGATGAGGATCCTGTAATACAAGAGATCATGAAAGTTTTGTCTAATCCTTTGCATACCTCTATATCTTTTTATCCTTCCTCGATCGAAATAGTTCCCCAAAAGGTTGTTCCGATTTTTAAGGAGCTAGATCACTTAGGATTGAGTATATATGCTACAAAAATCCTTAAGAATTATTTTTCTTATAACTATCTACCATTAAATGTGTTTGATTCTAACATTGTACAGTTTCACCGTGAGGAACCCGTAGAAGTTCCCATATTCTATGTTCTTTATACACTTTCAAGTGTAGAAAAGACTAAGTGTGGGGGAAACTTTCACCAAATAACAGCTTCAATATTTATATCTTATGTTAACATTTTTGTGAAGCTGTTATTAGAACTGCAGATTGTTATCTGGGTGGATCCCAGATTTTCAGATTGTTGGTTTATGGGCGCTAAACAGAAGGTCAGGCTGAGGACGTTAAACTAAGCGCTAAATGGGAGGCAACCCATTGGTTTTTATATTTCTTTCCCTTTATTTTGAGTTTTTCTTAGTTTTTCATATCATGTTAGGATTTCCCATCTTGATTTTACATTGAGGACAATATAAAGTTTAAGTGTGGGGGAGTGATTAAGCATACAGAATTTATAGTATTTACTTTTATAGGTAGAATTGTTTAACTTTTTGAACATATTTGCATGAAAACCTCCAACTTTTAGAGATGTTAAAGTCACTTAGTATACTTCTAGCTAAGTTTACATAGGGAGTTCTTACCGAAATAATTGAACTTAGAAGCAATAAAGAACTATATTCGGGTTGCTTAGTTGTTGAGAGGCTAGAGCTGACAAAAAGAAAATTAAACTGCCGGTAGAGAGTACAATATTAAAGAAGCTGATCATTCAATACCCATGAACGAGGCACCAAACCTTCAGTTGTCCATTTAGAGTGTTTCATCTGCGCTAATTATGGGTAGAATGATGAGCTACCCAACTTCGTACCAATTTTAGAACTATTTTTTGATCTCTTGAATGTTATTTCTATCAATCATGAGGGTGTCGTTAGAATTGCTAACTCTATATTGTAGTCTTGTTTGCAGTTGGCACCATTCTCTTGACAACAACATGTCAATAGAAACACATCATCATCAACAAGCGGCACGACATCAAAATCACGAAGAAAGTTGAATATAGTCAAGGTTTACAAGCAATAGTACTAGAAATGGCAGATTTCATATTCGAGTAAAACAACAATACAATGAGCAGAATTATATATAAACGTTGAAGACTTATGTACAAGAGTGAAAGAAATCAAAAGATGAGAGATAGTGAAGTTCATGATATCAAGATAATACAAGTTGTGAAGAATCAAGTGGTAAGATACTTATCCCACGACCATAGTAGTTTCATTGTTCATTTTATTTTATTTTTCAGTTTGTATTTTATTTTGAAGTTCTAGAAAAAATGAAAAAAATAAAAAATAAAAAATAATGTTTATCATTGCTTTAGTATATTTGTTTTTGTATTCATTCAATAAGGTTGTGGGGAAGAAGAAATCTATAAAGAAGTTTCAAACAACAAGGAATTGAGAAAAAAGAGTTACAATTTTCAAGGTTCTACGAAGTTCAAGAGTTCATCATCAACAGTTGAAGACTGAAGACGTTTCTATTGGATGTTGTGAGAGTGGTGCTGATTGTAGATCAGGTGAGAAGGTAAGTAAGCATTCACATCCTCACATAGTGGTTGATTTTCTTTCCTATAGATCATCAGGAAAAAAAGGGTTCTTTTTCGTCCCACGTTTCTATGACATAACATCTTCATATAATTCGGAAGGCTCATTTTCCTTCCCACCATTCAACGTGTGCATGATTTCTATCTTCACTCCTACCTGCACACATGAGAACCATAAAGTGCGTCTTTTGATTGACAATTTCATAAAATCCTATTGGTGAGGTAGAAGTCATTCGATCACTCTTGAGGATGGATTCTTTCATATGGTTGTTTTTTCCTAACTCAAGAGTTAAGCATGAGAGTAATGCTCTTTATACTTCTAAATTCTTATTGTTAGTGTGCAAAAACTTTATGTCTTCGTAGCTCTTTGGATGCATGTGCTCGGGAATTTTTTAAAGTTGGAATTTAGGTTTTATGGGTATACCTCTTGTAAACCCTCAAGAGACTAGAACTCATCCACTAGGGACACCTAAGGGTTTAAAGGCTTGTTAGACATGCTAAGTGTAACCGTGTCCTCGACGAAATGGAGATGTTGTATTAGTTTAGTTTAGATAGTAGTCTGCTCGAGGACTATCAAAACCTAAGTGTGGGGGAATTTGATAAGTGCATAATTCACATATTTATAGTATCAAATCTATATTCGGCTGATAATTGCTCTACACGAATCAGCCGAACCTGAAGCCTAAAAATCAATATTTTCGAAGAGTCTACAGACAAATATTCGGCTAGTAAGTGTTCCTATCGAATCAACCGAACCTGACATTACTTTGGGACTTATTTGGACGAGAGATTGACTTCTAACTCAAGTACACACGGTCCCATAAGGATTCTAAACCCTAGAAAGAGGAAACTTGAGGGTCAAATATTGAAGGGTATAAAAGAAGACATCTAAGGCTCAAACAAGGTAACTGTTATCTTTATACCATCTTACATCTCTATACAATCTTACATCTTCTACATCTAAAACCTAGGGTTTACCCCTTTAGGAGGAAACCATTGTTCTTTGTAATATGAGTAGCTAATTCTTTAATTCATGAAGGATGAATTCAATGTTTTAAGCATGAAGCTTTGTTACTAATACATGTTTATTTGGAGTTTTAATCATTATCGTTTGTTTTCACTAAACCTAGGGTTTATGATTGATTTATAGATTGTTCAAGTGTACAATTGGATTAATCTATTAATCAGTTTAATGCTAGTATTGAGTTATGAGATAAGTAATCGTCCATCGACTCATACACAAGTAGACAACACCAGCAAGTGGACCTATATCTAAGAGTTTAACTACTGGGATCAACCTAAATTCATAAAGCCTAAAGAATTCGATTGGGTTAAACCTTGAGTGATCTACTACTTGGTGGTTCAGACGAATAGAATCTAGTAGTCGAGAACTTCTGTATCCAGTGATAAAAGGATTTTTGGGGATATCACTGATCTAGCTGTTATTCTACGGTTGGTGATTAATGATTCTGGTGAAAAATAGATAAAAATATTAATTCAGTCAACCTTTTTTAACGGTGAAGGACTCCCTAATCATCTCTTTATTAATATTGTTTTTATCATTTAAGTTAATTTAAATAACCAATCCCCCTTAGTTCTTTAATGTTATTCTTAGTTGTTAATCTAAATAATCTATCAATTACACAGCTCTCAGTGGGAACGATCCTTACTACCGTTATATTACTAATTAATTAGTGAGAAATATCTTGAGTAATTTTTTGCACTTAGGACACGCATCACATACCCTCCATAAGGTTGTGAGTATGTATGAAAATACCCATAAGGTTCTGTTGGATATTGATCATAACCAAATGATTGGTAGTTATTATAAGACTGAGATTGAGAACCATATTGATTAGTATCAAATTTGATTACCACTGTGATATGATTGATGTTGTACACATACATGTTGTTTTCAAAAGGAAACATGACAATAATACAAAATTATAATAATTAATACTAATTAAATATAAAATAAAATTATGCACACAATTGTTTGTAAAATAAAATTTACATTCCATTCTAGACGAGCTATGAATAGTATTAATCCATTGTGAACACTAACCAAAATTAATCAATGATACCTAAAAAAAATCTAAAAAACAAAATTAAAAACAAAATTAAAAACAAAAATCTAAAAACAAAAATCCTAAACAAACTAAGGAAAACAAGAACTAATACCGACTGCTCCCCGGAAGCGGTGCCAAATTTTAATGCGCGTTATTTACACGACAAATTAATTACTTATGTTCCATACAATTAACTGGTAATGAGTTCGTTCCCACGAAAAACAAGGATTTTTAGCTGTTAAAAATATAAAAAGGGGGATTTTTGGGTTGTAGAACAAAATAAATATTGATTTAAAGCAATGAAAAGAATTACGATTAAGGAATCCTTCGCCATCAGTGAAAAGAAAATTAACTAAAATACTCGTTTATTTCTTGTTAAAATTATATTATCATGAACTGTAGAATAACAAGAAGCTCTATTATCCCCGACTTCTTGATGTCACTGGATACGGAAGTGCTCGACTAACAGATTCTATCCAACTAACCCACCAAGAATAGGCTCTAAAAATGTAAATTAATCGGACGCTTTACGCTTTGTGAATTAAGTTGATCCTAGCATCACACATACGCTCGGTCTGCTTACTAGTGTCATCTCTATACACAATCACTTAACAGAATTCCTCTGTCAGATTTTGTGATGTACTACTTGCTTAAAGAATTAAGTGACCGTTACACGTATCACATAACCCAATACTAGAAGAAAAATTATTATTAATTTCATTTAAATGACCAATTAAATAACTCAATAATAATTTTTTAACACTAAAAATAATAGAGACAATCGATAAGAAAAATAAAACTCAAAATAAACTTTTAAAAATAATTAGGATCTCATTATTCAAGACTTTGAAACCATTTCAAAGAATAAATTAGCTAAACATAGCTAAAATATTTCGAAAAAATAAATAATGAAGAGAGAATTAAAATAAAACTAAATAAAAAAGCTCACAGTAAAAGCTAGAAAAATCTCTCCTCCAAAAGCTTGAAATTGTAGAGAAAATTGTGTGTGAAAGTTGTATATAGGATCTCCTTTATATAGACTTTTGTAACCTCCTCTTGATGTCTATCCATCTAGGAAACCTGATAACCATTAAATATTTTCATCTCATTTTGATCCTTATCCAAGTAGAAAACTCAATCTCCTCAAATATTAACACCTCCTCTTAATCCCCATCCAATTAGATAGAAGAAATCAATCTAAAATATCTTAAACAAAACTTACTTGAACCGCGACTAATCTCTTTCCTTAAGACGTTATTCATCCCATATATATGTTGTAACGGTTTCATAACGACACGTCTCCCAAGATACAACGGTTCCTTTCGTGACTAACACAATATTGGAATAACAATGAAACAGCGAATGCAATATGATGTAGTACAAACTCTTCTTTAACTCTTGACCACTATATGCAACTACATTTTTCTAGTACAAGTATTTGACTCCAAAACCATTCATGAGAATGAGTGGGGTTTATATAGATCTAAATGAGACTCTTGGAGAAATCCTTTCATGGAGAGTCACCTCCTTATGATAAGATAATTCAAATTGAAAGGGTTTAAGTGAACGGATACATCCTTTCACAAGAAGTTATTTCACATTTGAATTTCAACTAACTAAATGAGATTTCTATTCAAAATTGTAACAATTCCCCACATTGAATATAAGTTCATGCAAATTTAATGTAGATAATAGACATATATTTGTGTTTCTATTAGTCCCGATAATGTATATTGTTAGCCCTTAATTATTGAACTAATATTGCTATTCTATATGTTTTTAGGTATTTTTGGAAGAATAAATAATCGTGAAAAAATTGGCTAAAAAAGTGTTGAAAGCACCCAAGAAATTGATAAAGGCACTACCGAATAGATAAAGTCACCCACCTTCTAATATTTGAAGTACAAAAGTGGCGAGGAAGTTTCCCTCTCTTTCACAACAAATTGTGCGTGAATCTGATCAATAGTTTTGCAGAATATTTAAAGAATTTAAATGAAAGAAAATACCCTTGCCTTTTTTATAAAAGTCGTACATAGGTTGGAGACTATGAAAGAGCAAGAAAATCTTGGTGAAATTCTATCTCGGGGAGAAAATAACTCATGTGAAAGATTTAATTTTCTTTCCTAGGTTCACGTGATTTCTGTTTCTTTATTATTTTGTATCCCTTAAGACAATCAACAAAAATAAAATAAAAGATCGAGTTTTACTTTTAAGATCAGGTCCGTGAGAAAAAATATGGTTGAGAAGCTTTTGTGTTTGAAGAGAATAATTTGCAAAGATTCGAGAGAAGATTTGATTGTTGGGTTGATATATTATAAATATAGAAGATTTGGAAGTTTTGGGGAGGCTGGCTTTTGGCCAGATCAAAAGAAAAAAAGTTTACAAAAATTTATGTAACTAGGGTTCTTCACGGTCGAGAGGTTGAAGAAGAAGGCATCACAGAACCGTTGTTGAAAACCGTTGCGATTTCTTTTGTATCCAACAACTTTAGTGACGGTTTCCTGAATAGTACTTGCGACAGTTCTGGGGTTTAAAGCTAATACAAGGCATCGTTGATTCATTAATCAATTCAATACCTTTTATTCATTCAACGACGCCACTGGTCAGTTTTTTTTTGTACTGCTCCTGAGGTGTGTCGTTAAATCGACAAAGAATTAAAGAAAAATTGTAGCTTTTCTTGTTTAATAAATTTGAATGATTTAACCAAAAAAAAATTATTCTTATCTCTATGAGTAGCTAATTTTCTTTTCTAGGGTGTACTAGAAAGCTATTTTTTGATGTGAATTTTTAATAGTTAATTTCTTAGACATATTTACTCAACTATTTGTGTTTTGTAATGACTAATAATTTTGTCTTCTTATACAGCTTTATTATAATTGTTCTGAATAGTCTTTAGGCTATTGATCTTTTATAAACGAAGGAAAGTTATATTTTTGCATAACAACGAAAGTTGTTATATTAATTTAAGATGTTTTATATTCCAAAACATGAGATTGGGTTCAATATGGTTTTGAGTAATTTGAGAGTAATTGTTTGAGATAATATATCATTAATTTTACAAACATCAGAAATAGTGGAATCTGAAGCCCTAGATTTTTCTCTTCCTAGTTGATTAATTTGTATAGTTATTTTATCTTTTTATTTATTTAATTTATTCATTAAAAATCATTATTTTTGTTATTAGCACATTAGTTAATTAAAAACTAGAAATTGCACTTCTGAAATCCATGTGGAATGAATCGTGCTTGCATGCTGTCTCATCGACAGCCTTGCTCTTGCGGTATAAATTAAAGTCCCATCAAGTTTTTGGCACCACTGCCGAGGATTGAGAATTATTATTTTTGGTTATTTATAATTTTTGTGCTAATTAGTTTAGGATTTTTATTTTATTTTTATTTGTTCTTGTTAGATTTTACTTGGGTATTTTTCTTAGCTTTGTTGTGCAGGTAATATTTTGCAAATATTGTGGAAAATTTCCTAACAAAAAAGGTTAGTATAATCCCATTTTATTTTTTAATTTCTACTTTTAGATTTTATTTTGTAAAAAAGTAAATTAGGAAATTAGGATTTCTTTTATATATTTTTAGTTATATCTTTATTTTAGTTTTACTTTCTCTTTATTTTTATTTTTGTATATAAAAAAAAACACGTGCACACACATAACTTGCATCGTCCTCTACCGATTATTAGGAAAAACACGTGGGATAGTACATTGAACCCTCTGGGCGTTATCAATCGAAATTCCACAAGCCTTAGCCTTGTTCCTTTGACCAGTCTTTGATTGTAAGTATATTTTGCTAAGGTAACATGAGCTTACCTGGTTTAGTCGAACCTGCATTTGCATGTGCACAAATTAAAAAAAATGTCGAACTGGTATTATGAGGACCAATACAATGATTATCGAACTGAATCTCAAAATGGACATTATTTGTACTATGACTATAGTGTAGATAGTACTTGGGACCACTACCAGCCTTCTGAAGGTTATGGTTCATACCATAGTGATCCCAATTACTATTCGCATGCTCACCAGTTGTACAAACGGGTAATTGAGCAAAATTATACTGAGCAAAATGTTATCTTTTCATCTTTAGAAGATGCCCTCAGGCGTTATATGGAAACTCCACAAATTCTTGATTTTTCGTCTGATTTTTGGAATAATAAACTCAATCAATTAGTTGAAAATAAGCGGAAGACGACAAAAAGATTTGAAGCAATAAGTACTACTCTCAATGAACTTATTGCACATTTAGATGAGGAGGAAAGTGAAGAAGTACGGTTACCTGCTAATATTGCTCAAAAAAAAAAATAATTGCCAAAATAGTGTTTCTAATTTTACCCTTGATAATAATGATGAGTATTTGCCTAATCTAGAGAGGGAGGTTAGAATTGAAAGCACTACTAGTTTAGATAACGTTCAACCATCTTCATATTATTATGATGATGAGGATAGTATTGATGAAGAATTTAAAATTCGTAGTCATAATGATCAGGAAATTTTTACACGTGTTGTTCCAAGCTCAAATCCTAATAATATTAATGATTATTTACATATTTAAGAGGAAAAGGATTTGACTAGAGATACCATTATTATAGACGGTGAAATATTTCCTTGGTATTATGAAGACGATGATGGTTTTGAGAAACGAATTTATCCCCAGACTAGTGTTATAGAGTCCAACGATTCAAAAACCATAGTCCCTAACGAAGATGATATACTCGTACAGAATTTAAATGTGAGTGAAGGTTCCCCACCTGATTATAACCTAGAAAAATTAAATGACCATTTTCCTAAATCTGATAATTTAGAAATTAAAGAAATTGTGACTAGTTTGTCCAAGGATATTGACCACTCTAGGTTTGGGGTGAATATTATTCTCCCGGTGGTTTACCTTTGACTCTTATTAAGGTCCCTCACTTGGGACTTGATGTCTGTGTCTCTACCATATTAAGAGATTATCTTGAAGAACTGTTTCCCGAGCCTGATTGTGTCCAGAAAGAAGTTCAGTAGTTAAAAACCCATCATCATGTTGATGTGGTTTATCCGAACCATGATACCATAATTGAATTTTTTATCCCACCGAAAATTTATTTACCAAATGTGGGAACACATGTACTTTAAATGGTGTCAATTTTTAAAAATTGAAACTAAACCTATTTATAATAACCGCAATCGCACGACGTCTAACTAGTAGACAACGGTAAATACAGGTCAAACCCACAGGGAGAGGGAACATACTGCAATCAATATTCCTAATTGACTAACCAGAAACAATATTTTTGGATTTTTAGAAATTAAGAATAATAACAAAGAAAATAAACTAAACTAATAAAATAAATCAAATAGGAGAGTCAGTAACCAGGGTTCATAATATCCACCACCATTTCTATTCAATTACTGAAATGAAACATAATTCTGAAATATTTATTCATTGTTCGTTCTATCGACATCACCTATTATATGTATTAGAGTCGCAAATGTAACTGAGACATCCTAAGCATGGCACATCAAAAGACTAAACCCAAGCATGCACCATCAAGTTGTGTTAGTGAGAAAGTTATACGAAACTAAATATATGCTCACAAATAATACCTGGTTATTCTAAGCATACCCCACCAAAGAATTTAATCCAGCATTGAATATCAAATAATGAGACAAATATATTTGTGATCCTATTGATACGCACAAAAGTTACTGTATCGTACAGAACCGATAAAACAACAACTAATTTCATCGTTAAATCAATAAACAAAATCATGAAATTAATCTATTCAAATCATAATAGTCTTTTGCTCAATAAATCAATTCAAAGTAGCCAAATACTCAAAGTGGTTTCAACCGTAAACCTTAGTTATAAAGCTTAACACAACATGGAGGTTGATTTCTAAAAATCCATAAAAATAATTAACACAAGAAGAGAGAAAAATCAAAAAACAAAATGATGTGCCTCTTGGACTTCTCGTTCTGTCTTATTCTTCCGCCTCCACAACCTAAAAAAACTCCACCAGCTGTCAATCCCATAACAGAACTCCCGAACTCAGAACTCCACCAAAAAAAACCCCATCTCTTTTTTTCTTCACTTTGCTTTTATACTGCCACGGAGCAAGAAACTCCCACGTGTTGACTTCAGCCTTTGGTCCCCACTTCTTCTCAAAATTTCTGTCCACGTGCCACACCTTAATCTCTTTCTCTTTTTATTCGTCAGACTCCGTACAGAGTTTTTCCCTGAAGCAGAAACTAGCCTAGCTCACACTCTTTTCAACTCGCGTCTTTTCTTCTTTTGTTTTTAACCTTGACAGTTAAAAGCCTCCACCGGACCACTTTACTCTATCTCATTCCGTTCAACAGTCTAGCCTCTCTTCTATTCACGCGTTCTTGTCCCCACTTCTATCTTTTAATACTCTTGTATAGACACGTCCACATCCAAGCCAAGCCAAGCCAAGAAGAGTAAAAAGCTTCAACTTCCTTTGTTGTCAGTAGTTGAAAAAAGAATAAAACTCTTTGTTTTCTCACGTCTTCTTTTAGAAAACTATAGGAATAAATCTACCTTAACTTTTTATCCTCTTTCTTAGACCAACCACTTCCCAGCAGACTTAACTTGCCTTCGATAAACAGTGTAACCCAGCTACAGATTGCAGGCTGAGTGGGCATCGGCAACCATTGGCCTCTCTTTGATATACAAGTTAAGCATATTAGGGGATGTCCAAATTAGATTCCTTCGCTATTGAAATTTGCGTATCTTTTAGTTGTGTTTATTCGCAACTTCAGATTTTACGCATACCACTATTAAAGTAATAAAATAAAATATTAACATAAAAACGGGTACTAACAAATATAGATAAAGCGATAAAAATGTATGAATTAAGTTATTATCACGCTTTATGGGAGGCAACCCATATACTTTTGGTACACGGTGCTTGTAATATCTTTCCTTATCTCTTTTACTTTGTTCATTATTTTCTCTTTCTTCATGCTTTCATTCATTTATCTTTAGAACATCGAGGACAATGTTCAATTTAAGTTTGGAGGTAAGGGGGGAAAATTTTAAAAATTTAGTTGTACCAAAAACTCCAAAATCTAGAAACTTGTGAACAATTCAGGATGTCACTTACCAACCTAGGTAGATGGAAACAAAATTCTTGTCTATATGAATTGGCGTTCCCAGAAAAATGGTCTATTCATATTCGAATGCGTTACTCAAGTATTAGAAATAACATGACAATCATTGAACAATCATATCTCGGAATCATCATAACCATATCACTCTCTGTTTTTATTTTTGTAATTTTTTGTTTCTATAAGTGATTTGATGGGGCACTAGTATCGCCTTGTTATCGCTGTTAGGATGAAGTGGACTGATTGAGATCAAGCCCGATAATTTTAATTGAACTTGACCAATAATTAAAAGAAAAAACATTTGACACTTGGACAGCAATATGTGTGTGTTCTCCCTGTCTCTGTCGCCTAAGCAAGCGTGGAACGCAGGATCCATGGGAACTATCATGTAATCTGCTGAAAAGGAGTATAGCTTGGATTCAAATGATCCGATCATGTTGTCAATACATTCAATAATATTAAAAAAAATAAAAAAAATGTATAATAAATCAACCGCTGGGGCCCTTGTATATACCACCTGATTCGATACTAGAATTAGGATCAAAGTTTGAGAAACGGGTCACATGTCGGGTCACGGGGATAGGCGGTGACCGTTATAACGTATTTTGACGAATGTGAGCACGTTTCGGGCAAAAAACGCGTTGTTTAGGGGGAAAACGCGTTTTTTGGCATTTTTTATAAATAATGGGTGTGATAACGGTTATTTAGGAAAAAATAATAATTTATAATCTGAAATTCATATCTAACGGTTATCACACGCGTAAAAACGGTTATAACGGGTCTAAATAACAGTGTTACTACGTTTTTTTGATTTTATTTGTTTATTCATTTATTTTGATTTTTTTATTGTAATTTCTAATATTTTATTTACAAATAAAAATTTAGGTAAAAAAATATTTTTATATTCTTTTTTTCTTCTAAAAAACGGGTATAACAGACGCGAAAACGAAAAAAACTGCCTAAAAAACTTATGTTAAAATATTATTTAGAAGAAAAAAAACGAAAAAATTAATTTTAGAAAAACGGTTATCACATGCGTGAAAATGGTTATAACGGGCCAAAAAAACGATATTTTTCCCTATTTATCAATATTATTTGGACACGGGCATCGGTGAACCTCACGGACACGCTACATAGGCGTAACCGTTTTAACTGAGAACTGATTAGCCGACATAGGCTTAACTTAGGATTCATACCAGTG